>VVHJ01016051.1:15271-28043 GCA_015107715.1 Tylochromis polylepis | reverse complement strand
AAAAAACAAACAAGTCAATGCATCTGGTATCGTCTATATATCCACTCTGTCACATTCACATTCTGCGATCATAAACTCCTCACATACTACACAATAAAGGCACTCCATGTTCCATTTTTCTATCGGTTGTTTGGGTTACTACATTACAAGCATGCAGCTATACCTGACCGCAGATCAGTTGTATTTGGCTTTATAGTGGGTACTGGTCCCACAGGTTGCTTTGATAGAGCTGCTATGCTGCCCTGTAGAGGGGACTGGAGGTGGAGAGAAACTTCCAGCTGCTCTAAAGTTAGTGCCCCTGGTGTGTCATCTTCAGGATCTGGAGTAGCAAATGCTGCACCTCTTCATCCATGCGACCCTGTTTGACAGACAATGATGATGCCATTTTATAATAAAATATGCTAGAAAAATTATCTTAGCCACCAACTAAACATTACATAACTGTCCCATTTTAAGAGAGGTGTCAAGAACACAATTTCTACCTGCTAAAAGCATTAAAAGGTAAATAACTATGCAGCCAGCTCAACAACACAGAACAACAAATTATACCTAGCATGCCAAAAGGTAACAACAAATGTCTACACCTTACTGTGATAGAGAAATATGATAAAACTACTGGGAAAAAAAAGAGAAATTTGAGTTCCTTTTCTTTAAAACCTTGTCTGAAATTATACTTTGCTCAGAAAGATGACATTTTTATCCATCCATTTTTATTCTTTCATGTGTATCTGATAGGGGGACAAACCAAAGTTTAACAGTTCACATTCCAGTTCTATTAACATTCAAGACAGATGAACTGAACACTAAAAATCATTGTGCTCTAGCTAAATCAACTGAAAGAATACAGGCAGGAGCCAATGGTACCCCTCAGCCTCCTATTAGATATACCTTTGGTATCAATTTGACATTGACGTCACTGAGATTCAAATTTGTCAGAGATTTTTAGTAGGTACACCTATGTATCAATTTAAAACTCCTATGTTGCATCATTCTGGAGTTATCACATTCATAAACTTGGGTTTCCACGTTGCCTTACCAGCAGGATGACTACAGTACTCTGTCTTTTACAGCTGAGGGTTAAAAAGCCAGAACAACAGGGTCAACAATGTGTACGCACGTGATCTACTTCTACAAAGACTGCTGTGGTGTGGTCCAAAGTAGACAATGAGCTCAAGTTCACACACACGAAAAAAATCCTCAACAAATTTCCAATTCAGTTCTAACTGTTGTGCATATGAGTGCACTGAATTTACCTGCACAGCTGCCAGTAAGTGTGAGCGGTATACAGTCACCACTTGTTTGTGCTTTCTCTCCCAATCCTGAAAAAAAAAGAAAATATTACTATTATATAGCAGTAAAAATCTCACATGTTCACATGTCTACAACCCAGTCAGGCCTCTCAGGTCGTCAGGTGTAGATCTTTTAACCGTTTCCAGAATTAGATCCAAGTGTGCTGAGGTTGACTTCAATTACTGTGGTTGTGTTCATTTGAATAAGCTCCCTGCTGACCTCAGCTCAATTACATCTATCCAAACATTTAAAAAAAAAAGAAAAAAAAAGACTCAAAACCTTTTTATTTGTCCAGGCTTATGTGTACATTTTCACTTTGGATCTAATGGATTCTCACATCATACACTACATGTCTAACCTCAATTCCTTGCTCACCTGGAGCTGTTGAGTGAGTATAGCAATCCTGTTCTGCAGAGCCATTTGCTGTCCAGGGTTACCATGATGGGTCGATGAGGAGGAAGAGGTGATTCCAAGAGGAGGCGAGAGAGCACCCAGGGCCTCCTTTAGCCGGAACACCTCCTTTGACAGCTCTGTTATCTGCGCACAAATTGGACACTTTAGTTTGCACAACCTTGTTCTTCAAGAGCAGCCGTGAAATTCATGAATAGCCGACATCTCACCTTGCGATCCTTCTCTTTCACGAGGCTCTGGGATTCCTGGATGTCCTTATGGAGTTCCTGGATATGGGTTGACTGGGCTTGTAGTTCAGCAAGTTGTTTTTGAACTGTGGCGAGCTGCGATTCTGCAACCTGCCGCTCACTCTTGTTAAAGAGTGCCTCCCTCTGTACCTGGAATACCTGGAGTAGACAAATAATACCAATAGTTTAATCCTGCCTTTAAAAAAATCTTTGCGTTTAGTCACTTAGTTTATTACCTAAATGCAAAAGCATATGTGGAAGGAAATTTTAATTTGGAGTGTCCTTAAAATGAGATTAGATGTACCTTATTTATCCCACATTTGGGAAATGTTTTACAGAAATTAAAATCAGTTAAATGCAAAAATATAAAATAAAAAACTTAAATAATCACAATAGTTGTATTGTTTTCTGCTGTTTTGTTATATTTTGTACTTAACTGCTATAACAACTTCAGTACATGACTAAGTACATATAAAGAGGGATCACTGCAACAAAAAGCAGTACAGAAATAATGGAGAAGAATAATGTAGAGGCAGGCAGGAGGCCTTCAAGGCACATGGCTGCTTTGTGGCAAACAATAACATCTTAGGTCAGAAAGGACTGAAGTCGCACATAATATCATAGACACACAGACCTCAGTGCAGGTCTTCTCGTGTTTACGAGTAAGATCATTGAAACGGGCCGTGATGGCGTTGATCTCAGCCTGCAAAGAGAGCCGCAGGGCCTCGTGATCCTCCTTAGAGATCAGACCCTGTTCTGCAGCCTTCTGGGATTTCAGCTCTCTCAGTTCCATGTCCTTCTCACTCAGAGCATCCCGAGCTGCTACTGCACCACTCTCACTTTCCTGCAGGGCGTGCTGGAGCTCTGCCTGTGAGAAAAGCCCAGATCAACTGAAGAGTTATTTCATTCCATCTGACCATGTGTGCATTTAAAACAAACTACTAAAATTTGGAAATACAATAACAGGTTTTTTTATTATTATTATTATTATTATTATTATTATTATATGCCATTCAATAATGTGCAAGATGGCAAGGTTCATTAACAAGGGATCTGTTTGTTCAAAAGTTCATGTGGCTGAATACAATTAAAAGCAGAAGGAGAAGTCAACTAAAAGCACATGTGCATAGCCCTTACTTCTCTCCATGCCTCAATACACAATTTAAAGAAACTGAAAATGTCCAATGTGTAATTCATAGTATTTAATATTAAAGATTTTTCAGGAAAAAAAATGGAGGCATCATTCAGAGTCAGAAGTTTCATGCTTCAGATAAAATGTATTAATTTTCACTGTAGGCAGATTTTGTCCACCCACAATTAGCAGAAGCCCCTTCTGGCAAGAAATTGGAACAATTTAGCAACTTATTACTGTATATTGTGCATGTGAGCTATCTTCTGTTTAAGGTGATGAAAAAATGTGAACCTGTCCTTTAAAAGTGGAGGGAATGGTTCACATTTATGAACCAGCCTTTTCTGCTGAGTCTATATTTAACATCGGGATTTAAGAAGAGCCCTGCCTTATCAGCTACTTTTGATCACTGTTATTATCATATTTGTAAATTTCTGCTGACCTTGACTTTCTCGTGCTCCTCTTTGGGAATGGCATCCTGCATGGCCTGCAGTTTAGCCTCCAGTGAGGCAGCCTGCTCCTCAGCATGTCCCCGAAGGGTTTTTTCTTCTTGGAGCTCTTGCAGTGTCTGAGCAAGTTGTTCTGACACTGCAGACAGCGCCTCTTTATGTTTTGCAAGTGGCACAGTGTCCTTCAGCTGCAGGGCGTCCTGTGCTCGGCTCTCCCGCTCAGCACACAGACAATCCAGAGCCTGAGCTGCTTCCTGCCTCGCTACTTCAAGTTCTTCTCTCACTGCTGCTAAGGTGCGTCTGGAGTGCTCTGATTGGACAAAGGCACAAATATTAACACATAAACTCAACCTATGAACTAAATACAATGGTTTTCTATTCATGCAAAATGACACTGCATTATCAGTTATACCTGATATGACTGAGGGCTCTGAACTCTCTGAATGCTCTTCCTCCTCTTCTTCATCTTCCTCTTCTCCGTGTGGTGGAGGTCTGAGTCTCTCCAGCTCCAGGAGGGCATCATTGAGCCTTCTAGCCACATCCGCCCTCTCCCTTGCCAGCTGCTCACACTGGAGCCCCAGATTCACCTGCACCTCCTCCAGCTCCGAGCGCGGCACACATTTCCTCAGTTCTCCCTCTAGCTCATGCAAACGCTCCTGAAGACGATGGACCTGATCTCCTTCTCCTGCTCCTCCATCTTTTTCTGATATCCTGCTCTCTGCCAGGGCTGCCTCCAACTTAGCAATTTTGTCACGTAGGCACTTCACTGTTTCTGTATCTTCTATTTTGTCTTCCTTCTCCTCTTCCTCTTTTGTAGACTCCTTCTGGGCCAGAGCAGCCTGGAGTTCCTTTACTTTCTCTGTCAGCTGTTTGATTATGTCACTGTCCGAATTGCTCTGACCCCCAGCCTCACCCGTTCTCTTGGAAAGCTCCTCCTCCAATTCTGTCACCCTGGCTCTCAGCTGCTCTGCCTCCTGGCTTGGGCCCTCCTCTGAAGCCCCAGCACCTGCTGCAGCAATATCCCCTATACCACACTCCACAGAAAGCACCCCGACACGCATCTGCTCCTTTAGCTCCTCCAACTCAGATTTGGAAGAGGCCAACTGCTCCTCCAGCTCACGCAGCTTCTCCTTTAGAGCTTCTATATTCTCTGAATCTGCAGCTCCTCCCTGAGAGTGATCATCATCACTGCAAAACAACAGAGACTTGAAGTAAACATGCTAGATTCATATTAGGAAGACATTTAGTTATTACAGAAAACAACAAGCACACAAGGTGGTGTCCTCAAAAAAAACTTAAATTCTAATAAATTGTAATTACCATCTACCCTTTATCAAAACAAGTGACATACAGTTTATTGTTAAACAAGGGCGTAAATGAGTGATTGTTTCAGAATTAGATAACACTTTGTCAGTGTATTATTGTAGTGTTTTGTTGCTTAGCTGCAACACAGATGAGGTTTTATATTTTTTCAAAATAAATAAATAAATAAAATACACATGATGCAATAGCAGTCATGAAACCTTATGTCATGAGGACTCAATTTGTAAACAAGCACATTTTTGAATAAAGGCCAGAGCCAGTAAATGGGAACTCTTCCTATGACTCTAGTTTGATGGTAGTATTTAAAAAAAAAAAAAAAAAAAATTCTTACTGCTGCTCTTCCACACTGGAAGCCTCTGCTGAAGCCTGGGCCTGAGAGAAGCGCTCCTGAAGGGCTTCATACTCTTTTCTCAGGGTTTCATACTGAACGAGAGGGACAAAGTCCGAACTGGAGGTCTGCATGTCTGTGTCATCCTTCTCAAACATCTCCAACATCTGTACACAACAAAGGTGAAACTATAGCAGCTTATTAAAAACTCAGTTAGCTTCAATATGTGAGGCCAACAGAATGTGCACAGAAAATTCAGGTAATGTCATTAGAGTACTACATGTGTTGGTAACAGGGTGAGCACATGAGTGTATACTGCCAGTTTAATTCAATTTTACTTCAGTTTATTTAAGTCTTTATTGAGTTTGGATTTTTTTTTTTTAGTCATTCATGTTATAAAAGTAAAAATCTATCTAGCTAAAGTATATTTCTTATCTCGGTAATAAAGGATATCCTGATTTTTATTCACTACTTGGACAAGCTTGGTCTCTTCCTACCTGGTAAATTCTTTCTAAGCCCACATCCCTAGTTTTATTCATAATGCCTATGTCAAGATATTAGTGCCAAAAATCATCAGAGATCTTAAAATTGGTGAATTTCCTCCAGAGCCACATAATACTTTCTGCAGGCTAAAAATTTACCTTCTAATCTTATTCTCCTCATCGACGTTAATATTCACAATTAAACATCACAGCAGAAGGTTATAATACTAGTTTACTTCTGTCTTTTTACCAGGCTCCATCTCTTTGCTCTCACATCAGACCCAAGGGCTCCTGCTTCACTATCTGGCTGTTTTCATGCAGCAAGGCATGTGGAACCTGTTTTCATGTTTCCAGTGGTGAATGAACAATCACACTATAACAGAATGGTTCATACAAACTTCAGCACTAATAAGCTCTGATTAACTTCAACCAGCATGACCCAGTCAGCATAGAATGCCTGCAAAATGCCTCCATGTCTACATCTGATGTTGCTGTGTTCTATTTATACCTAAATGAACTAACTGCCTGGGTGCATTAGTGCACCAAAGTGAAGCGTCCCAAAGTTTAAGTGGTCATGACTAATGCTTGAATGAGGGACACTCAGCAACTCCTGAAACAGAATCTTCATCTCCTGCCAGGGAACCAGTTAATAGTCTTTTGACTACCAATTTATCCTTGTTAATGAAGCACATACTGAGGGCATGAAAATGGTGTTGGTGCATGTGTGAGAGTAGGTACTTATGCATTAGCTGTGTATTTATGCATTTGTGCTGCCTAACCTGAACTTTCAGAACAAGTTCAGCATTCTGGGAAGTAAGTTCCTCTATTTGTTTATGCAGCTCAGCAACAGTTCCTGGGTCTACAGGGGCAGGAGAGGGGCTGACTGAGTCAATGTCCATTTGAGAAGAGGCCTCATCCTGAGCAGGGGAGGCTCTGGAGCGCTTGGAGAGCAGCTTTTCTAGAGTGAAAGTTCAAAAGAAACAATGACAAAAATAAATCAGAGTGACTCCCTGACATGACAGATGTAAGAATACCCAAGTGGCACAGCAATGATACAGGCATGAAGTCCATGCACGCTCTGTGCTAGGGACAGGAACGTTCACAAATACTTGGATCGCATACCTGGGAAGTCCAGCATTTCATCCAGGTCCTCGGAGTCACTCGCCCCAATACCATGGACTGCTTTCAGCTCTTCAAGCAGTTTGTCCCTCTCTGCCTCTGCCTCCTCCAGACGTTTCTTTAGTTGGGAAAGCTAGTGAGCAAACACATATAATATTGGCTACTGTGAACAGTAGAGCTTAACTCTTTATAAATATATCAAGTTTTTTTTTTTCCATTACAGTTGCATTCAGATAGTCCACTTCAATCACTCAAGGTTTTAACAAAATAAGGGAATGCACGCAAAGCATTAAGGAGACTGCTGTTCAGTACCTCCTCCAAGGCAGAGAGGGCACTCTGCTGCTGCTGCTCCAAGGCTTTGATTTTCTGGAGTAGACGGCCTCTCTCCAGACGCAGCCGCCGAATCTCCTCAAACACCTCCTCGTCTTCAGCCTAAAACAAAAACAACCCGACACAAAATAATTAAACCAATAATAGTCTCCCTTTTATGTTACAATAAAGGAAGACACCCACAAAAGCCAAATAAGAACCAACATTACAGTGCTAACCTGGGGTGATTGCTGGGTTTCTTGAGGCTGGGGTGAGGGAGATGGGGACTGGGACTGATGAGGCTCTGGAGAGTGGGCAGGAGGAGCTGAACTCTGGGACTTTTGGGAAGGTGGCACACCTTGCATCTTTGAGATCGGCAAAAGAACAGAGAATAGCATTACAGAGATCAATGAACAATCCAGTTAATGTCTTGAGAAGCAATGTTGTAGCTTAGAGATTTCACCAAATAAATGATGGTACAATTGGTATAAACAGGAACAGCTGCTAATTTTTTTAAGACTCTCAAGTGGAGCTGTAGACTACAATTTCATTCACATCTTTTTATTTCCTACAGTCAAGCAAAAGAAAATCTTTAGTGTAATACTTCTCGACTATTAAAAAGATATTTCTTCATGTTTGGGGTACAGGAGATACTGTAAATGCTGACAATGCTGAATACAGAAATGTTTCCTGTCCACTAACATGTTTCTTACAGTACCTGAAGAGGAGACCGAGGTGGTGGAGGAGCTTTTCGTTTACGGGGGGTAGTCCCCCCTTGCACTGATGAAGCGCCTGAGGGGGTTTGGGAAGGCTGCATGGAGGTGAGAGGGTGATAACAAGCAAGCAAACATCAAATTCAACTTAAAAAACAAAAAACAAAAGTGAAAATGGAGGAAATCAAGATAAGACAAAAGGTCAGCAACTAAAGAGAAAGAAAGCCAACAAAAATAAAAGCAGCACAAAAAAAAACCAACAAAAAAACAAAACAATGACCTCATATTGGAAAACATGCACAATATGATTGCCAAAGTGAGCCATGATCTCATTTATGGAAGGAGTGATGCAGCACAAGGATATGCAACATTACCTCCTCCCCTGCGCCCTCAGAGACTATGTATGCATAGGGAAAGAAACATATTAAAACACTTAAACTTCATCTCTCATTTGCACAGACAGTCAGAAAACAGCTAGAAAAACATGCAGACAATGCCCTGAAATCCCTTTCTAATATGCAAATTTACATAGGTGCCATTCATGTATCATGTAGTAAATCTATGGAAATCTCTCAAATTATTATAAACTAATGTGGTCAGGCATCATGTGCACACCAAATTACCTCCTTCATCTTCTCAAAAAAGCCAAACATCTGTTTTCTATGTAGCCTATCAGCAAAGTCTTTGTCAAGAGATAAAAGTGGAAGCAGCCTTTTTTCATTTTTATGCCCCACTTTACAATTACGCCCAGCTGTCCTTCTGATCCACTTCCCTCTATTACAGTTGTTTTCCAAAGAGGGCAATGAAAATGTCTGGATCTAGAGCATCACAGCAACTCAAGCCATACTCTGGGTCTGATTATCTCTGGAAAGTCACTGTGTACCATGTGTTACAGTAGGGATCTGAGTGGCTGTGTTTTCACCATTCCCAAACATTCAATAATTTGACTGTTTGTTTGTTTATCTGCGCTGCACTAGTAAGACAGGCCTTCTGAGATCTTAGAACAAAAGCAAATGGAAACACTACTGAAAGAAGACTTGGGCCTTGTACTCTACCTGAAGGTACACCATCCTGCAGCATCTGAATGATACGTTGGTTGCCTGTGGTCACGCTGTAGTCGGTAGCTTTGTGTCCGAGGCCGTCAACCAGCTGTGTGTTGGCCCCACCTCTCAGCAGAGCCTCTACAGTCTCAACGCTGTCACTCTCACAGGCCAGCATCAACGCAGACCTGTGACCCAACACAATATACAAGGTAATAAAAAAAAATACTTACAATGAGGAACGCAATACAAAAAGAAACTACAGAAGTATTAGAGAATGTTTATTCTTTCCAGGCCTTCACTTATATATTGTGCAGAGTTATCTGATTTGGCATATCAATCATTGCAAAATAAAATATGCACAAAAAAAAAGGACAGAATTTTTCATTTCTGTTTCCAGGTATAAAAAAAAAAAATCAGGATGTGTTTTGAAAAACAAAAAACAAACACACTGCAGGGCACTCAATATGAAGCAGAAGATACTTCTTGCAGCATCTTTGCACAAAATGAAAAACTGCAGTAATTGTGTCTTTCCTCTTGTTAATTTCAACCAGAGGACTGGTCTCTAGTAATCCTCTCCAAGGGGCCATCTAAAGCCAACACGAAAGCTGTTGCCCCAGCTGGAGATCCTGACCTGCATCCCTCCAAATCTCTCGACTACTGGAGTAATTCTATAGGAATCCTTTCTGCAGACCCAGACTGCTGTGAGAATAATCCTGAAGAGATTTTTTCGTCCTAGTGGTTTTATATATACACATACATACACACATATATATATATATATATATATATATATATATATATATATTGCTATACATCCAGAGCGGAGGGGCGGAGTAAGAATTTCATTGTACTGGGAGACTTGTTTCTATCTGTGCATATGACAATAAAGCTTTGAACCTTTGAACCTTCATGCCACTTTCTGTTGATGCTAAATTCCAACCTGCTTGACACTTCAGTCATTCCATCTATAACGATTTCAAGAAACAAGAAATGAAGGACAAAGCAGTCATACCACTGCCTCACCAAGCCATGCAAGGAAAAGAATATTTGGGAGATTATGAATAACAGTTGACTACCTTCCTTGATTATCTTGTATGTTTGCGTTTGCACCTCGACCCAATAGAAAGACACACAGTTCCACTCTACTCATCTGGGCCGCCAATATCAGAGGGGTGGCCCCGTCCTGAAAACGAACAAAAAACCAAACAAAAAAGTGAATTTTTGGTCAGCAAAAACAGCAAACCAAACAGCTAAATTGTCAAACTTACAGTGTCCTGGACATCCAGATTGGCTTTAAAGTCCCACAGGGTCTCAGTGCAGGACATGCAGCCACTGACTGCTGTGAGTATAACCAGCATTCAAGCAATTAAAAGTATGTCTTGAAACTACATGATTAAATTCAACTGCATTTCTAAACAGAACCCATTCAAGTTAGATACAATATTTTGGGTAAACTCAGATTTAGGATTCCACTACACCTGCTTAAAGTTTTAATTATGTTCAACAAGATCAATAAGATCTTGCAAGCAAACTGTTATGGAATTAAATAAACTGGTGTAATGCTTTTATGCTGTAACTGCTACCTGCAAGATGGAGTGGTGTCCTACCAATGCTGTCCGTGCAATCTACTGCCATTCTTTCCTGTTAGAGGAAACAAGAATATATGATTGGTAACTGGATAAATATTTAAAATAATGTTTGCCAGACCATTATTTTATTAATGAGTTCAATAATTAATTGATTAGCTATGGTGTCATTGTTTTTTTTGTTTTTTTACCTGTAACAGTCTCTTTAAGCACTCAGACTGGCCATTTTTGGCTGCAAGATGAAGGGCGCTGAAGCCTGGAGTCAGACAGTTATAGACATTTCTAAACAGTCCAGTGGCTTACAGGATAAAACTATGTTTCTGTTTAATAAAATCCCTCACCGGCCCCATCGGTGACGTTGATGTCTGCTCCATGAGAGATGATAACCTCCAGACAATCTAGTCGGCCTCGGGATACACAGAGGTGAAACCTGTCAGGAGGAAACAGGACATGCCACTACGTCTTACAGATGAGAGGATAAAAATGACTTTTATATCTACATTTCTATTACAAAATGTCACAATTAGTGATCCTTCTTATCAGTTAAGTTTCAGCTCAAGCTTTAAGTTATTTTTATTTACAGTTGTAGTCATAGATTGACATTCACTAATTATGGGCATGAATGTCATGGTAATTTGAGGTTGTTAATGATTTCTTTGAACAGTTCCAGAGTTTTAATTATCTAAGTTGCACTTTGGTAACTGTTGGTAAGCTTCTGGCATAAGTCTAGTTGAATATTTGACCACTCTTCTTGGCAGAAATGTCCATTTAAACTGGTTGGTTTCCTAGCACTACCTGGGCTTTAAAGTGTAGTCTACAAATATTTTAAACAGGGTTGAGGGCACAGCATTGGGAAGGCCATTCCAGAAGCTTAAAGTTGGCCTGCTTTATCTATTCCGAAAACAGGTTTGACGTGTGTTTGGGATCATTGTTCTGTTGGAACACAAATTGTATCAAAGTGTTAACCCTCTCACTTCTGATTTGAGACAACAATAGTAATAGTAACAATAGTAATTGTGCCAAAGTGCTTTCCAGTTGAAGGAGATGGATTAACAGTTATGGTTATACAAGACTACGTTAAACAGGTAGTAAGTAAAAACAGGACTAATACATATATAGCACAACTCAATCCAGAGATGAGACATTAATTAATAATTTTAATATCTTTCCTTCTTGACACTCAGCGACAGCTGTGTTTGGGAAATTGTGAGAAATTGTGTTTTACAAACCTAGAATCATCAATAGCACATACTAAAATAACAATTTTGCAAACTGTCGCTTACGGAAACAGATTTCTTCCAGTGTTGTAAGGTAAAAATTAGGCACTCAACTTACGCTGACTTGCCCTCAGCATCCAGCTTGGTAGGACAGAGACCTTTTTTGACAATGAGAGCCGAGACTTTGTCGGGTTCATTCTGCTCCACGGCCTGCAAGAGCCTTTCATCACTCTTACTCCAGTCCTGACTCTGAGGGGGCCAAAACAGAGAACAGGTCACCATGAAAACTGATACCGTACCACTTCTCTTGCCATACAACAAAACAGATGACTGAGAAATATGAAGCCATTAGAATGGGCAACAACTAGTGATAATTATCCAGTATTTAAAAAAAAGAAGAAAAAAAAACAAGGTAAAGACAACAGATCACAACAATTTTATAGTTTATGCAAAATTTAAAAAACAAAACAAAACAAAAACTTAAATACAGAAATATTATAAACTATAGAGGGGGAAAAAATCACTTCTATTTCTATTTGATACCTACTGGGAGAGGTAGCAGGTTGAAACAAGGACAGAACCTCTTCATCAGGCTATAAACAGGCTGTTGAGGATCCATACTGCTAGCAGGGTGTCACATACAACTAAACACAGCTACAGTATACGAAGTCACTGCCGTGTTTCCTATCTGACAATACACACTGCCACCTGGCTTCATAACAATACAAACACACTCCAAATGATCCAAAAAAAGAAAAAAATCAGCTACTCCTAAGTTTCTTTAAGCTACCCTTTAGAGGTCAGAGCAAAAACACAGCAAAGATCTACATACCAGAGAATTTATGCTCTCATCAAATCATACCTCCAGTGAAAATGAAGGATTGTCACACATGAACTGTGACACACGTACACATAGCACAGCTATTTTCTGTCCTCCCTCTCCGCATTTAAAACAGCATCCTTTCGTCCTGCTCCAGCTGCTAGCAGAGACAGAGCCTGTATATCCACTGCACCACACATACTCTCCCTCCTTTCTCACTGCCCTCCTTTCTCTAACCTAACATTTTCTCTTGTGCCTTCCTCTCTATAGCCACCTCATTTCGTTTCTTCATTAGTCTTTTTTTTTTTTTTTTTGCTATGTCTTCT
>VVHJ01016047.1:3197-17662 GCA_015107715.1 Tylochromis polylepis | reverse complement strand
CACACACACACACACACACACACACACACACACACACACACACAGCAGCTGTCATCATCCGTCACCTGGGTGTGTTTTAGAGTCGGTCTACTTCTCAATGTCAACACAGACACTATTGATTTCCCATTCATCTCTATCAAAGACCTACAGGAAAGGAAAAAAAGTAAAACGAAACAAGAGGGGAAATAAAAAAAAATGGAATGGCACACGAGAAAAGGAAAAGAAAAAAGTCCAGATGTATACTCAAAAAAGCTAGAAAAAAAGAGTATGGAAAGACACAATAATGCAGAAAAGGACAGGAAAGAGAGTGAAGAAAACAATTAATAAAAATTAAGCAATTAGGTGAGAAAAATGAATTAAACATAGATGGAAAATACCTTCGTCAAAGAGCGCAGCAAGATCTCATTTTTATCCTGTTAGTTTCTAAAGCACTGACATTTCTCTAACACTGTATGTCTAGCCTGCAGACTTTATAGATGCAAGTACTTGACGGATACAGCGCTACACTCTGAAGCTAATTTATTTCCCCAAATGAATTTAGTTTTGGAAACTGAAATTCTGAGCAGCAATTGTTACTCGAACTCTGCTAGATGTGTTGAATATTTTGACACTAAGTATTTACTCACATAAAACTGGACAGATGCTGTAAGCATAGCAGCTCGAAAAGTTCATAATGGTTTGTGAAAGATATTTCAGAGCACTTGGGTGTATTTTGCCTTTCACAAAACCCCTGCCAGACTAAAACATCTTAGTGTTTCCACAGTATTGTGTTGTAAATGATTTCCTTGTGTCTGCTGTCACTCTGGGTTTTTTTCCCATTGTATTGCCGGTGAAAAGAAGAGGAAGTTTGTTTTGTCCTGTTCTGGTGTCTTCACTGACCTTCAGCCAAAGTCTGTAATTGCTATTGCACATTGCACGATCCCCCAAGTCATGCAGCATGTTTCACCACAGTGTCTACAACCTGAAGAGCGATTGTGTTTATGAATATGCAGATGTCATGGTGAGGAACAGCGTAATTTGTCACTCAGCTTGAGAAGTACAACTGTCCCCTGGATCCTTAACTGGATTGAATGATGTCATATAAGAGGACTGCTCTCAAGGAAGCTCAATTTGAAAGTACACAACCTTTCTCCATCTGAATCCTACTGCTACTAAAATCGAGCACTGTGAGCATATGAAGGTGTCTTTTTTGATCTAAAAAGTTGCAGTCTACTGTGGTTTTGGTGCACTTTTAGGAGTTGAGATGGAGAACCTGCAAAAAGGATTGGTAGCAACCCATCAATCAAGCTTTTTTGGGATATTCATACATTTTTTTGCACTTTAACCCCTTTTTAATAATTTGTGCATGCGCTGCACTCCATCTGAGGAAATTTGGGATTCAGTATCTTACCCAAGGAAGAAAAGCAATTGAACTACTGATTTGAATGTTTATAAGGGTCCCATTAAATATAATATGGAAGACATTAAGGAAGAAAGTCACCATCAACTGTCTTTCTGAAAAATTTTAGTCTTTGGGCAGAACTCCAAGCACAGTTAGAAATATCAGGTATTTCTAACTGTACCCAACAAAGTCGCTGCAGTGAAGTGTGGTGGGGGCATCATGCTACCATCTAGGAATTGGTAGCCCGATTGGAGTATGAATATAGGCAAATATAGAAAGCCCCTTGAAGAAAACCTGCTCGAGAGGTACAGCAATTTCAGAGCCCGGCAACAGCTCAGCTGATAGCATAATAGTGAACCAGCCAGCGATCACAATTCTGGAGTAGCTTCTGGACAAATGTGATCCTCGAGTGACCCAGACTCAAACCTAACATCTGTACATCTAACTGTACATTACATTGTACACACATTTCATAAATTACCAGAATTCAGGTGTGAAAAGCTTGTAGGCCTGTGTGGAATGGAACCAAACAGGCGTTTAAAATGTACTGAACTGTACAAGTATGAATACTTTTGTATATTGAGAATGAATTGCTTTATGTTTGTTTATTAAATTTTAAAAATAAATAAATAAATTAAAAACATTTTTTGACGTGCTCAGGTTCATGGATGATCTTTCTAATTTCTCTATAAAGGCGTGCGTGTATGTTTTCAGATGACAAATGAAAACGTTCATGTTTTTTTTGTGCTTGGTGCTACAAAGGACAACCATGGCAAAAACACTGGGTGGTACCCTTATTTCAAACTCCTTGGCAATGAACTGTGTTATAACTGACATATAACAGACATAACCTCTGTGTCTTAACAATGATACTAACCACCTGCTTCTGCCAGTCCGCTGTTTGCACACTCCACAGGACACTGAAGACACAAACTGGACCAGACAGCCCAAAAATACCTTGGCTGACTTTGATGAACGGACTTACTGAAGATCATTTTCATGTGTCATCCATTTGCATTTTAGTTTTTGTACTGAAAGTATTTAAGCACTACACAGAATAAGTTAATGGAGGGAATTTCAAGCCTCTCAAGTGTCTAAAAGTACCTTGAGGTTTCTATTGTTGTGATTTGGCACTATGTAAATTGAATTGAATTGAAATGAATTGAATTATTTGGACTGCATATAGAAGTTGAGAGATGGTCTCTAAGCGTGTGTATGTGTATGACCATGCTGGCCATGCTCTTGTTCCTGCTGCAGGCAGGGGGCAGGGGGGGATGGGGGCATTTATCAGTCCTCTAAGTGGCTGTAGGAAAAGCAATGCTCGCTGGGAGTCGAGCTGACAGCAGTTTTCCTCGGATCGATCTGCAGCGCTGCTCCAGTTTATGACAAAAGAGTTCACGACACGGCAGTCACAAAGTCAATACCATGATAAATACTCTCCCTCCACTCGCTTCTGTATGCCACTTTACCAGGCATTTGGCCTGACAGTTATTACTCCCGCGGTAAATCCACTGACCAGAGGGGAAGAGAATAGAAGAACAGGCACTCTGCTCCAGGTCTCCGTGCTGGATTTATGGACCCAGGTGGACCAAGTTTACTTAATTTAAAGAAAAGATATAAACTTTGTTCATTGCTCCTCTTGAAGGCAAGTCACTGCTGCAGGTTTACTCTTGGGAAGGTGAAGGGAAACCTGTTAAATGCACATACTGTATTCACATATGCCTGTATGCAAACAAAGAAATTATCTTTGTCCAATCTTGTAGGTGATTATTAGCATGCCCCAAATAGTTTTTTAATATATCTTTTTTTTTCTTTGGTGAGAGTGTAATTTGAATAATTATTAGCAAATTAAAATCTGTGATTAAATCAACCACTGTCACATACACTTGTTTGTTGTTGTCTTGACCAACTAAAGCAATGAAACTTTCTATGGCATGATTGTTGCAGTGGCAGGAAAAAAAATCCCAGTAGTTCAATTTTCCACAAATTAAGAATATTAGGAGATGTTTTGTATTTTGCTGTAGATCCTTGTGTAGCACTAATCCAACGTGTTTACAGTTAAAAGTAGCCTTATCCTTGCATACGACTGGGATATAGTAATCAACATAGCTGATTATGCAGATGAAAATTACACTGGTACATATGAATATTTTCAATTATTCTGCTCCTAATAACACAAGTCTGGGGTAAGATTAATGTTTTTTTGCAAACAAGGCATCTATTGCGTTTTGAGTGGCAAGTCATCGTGTTACAGCATGACTCCTAATCCTGTTAGAGACAGAGACACACAGAAGAGATCATTAAGATTTAAGTTGTTGCATCAATACAATATTGGCATGGACACTAAAGTACTTTGCATCACATCATGCAAAGTATCTCAGGTATGTGGCACCCACACTCAGGGTTGCCGCCAGGGATTTGGGGCCCCGTGAAAAAAAATATCACTTTGGGCCCCACCACTTTAATATTCCAAACCATGCCAGCCCTAAAAAACTGTGCAAACATGAATCAATATTCTGCTTAGGTAAACAGAATTTTGATTTTGTGCAAGATTGTTGCCATATGTGCAAGCCATTTTTTTTATATTTTAATGCGTTTAATGATCAACTCACCCACCCAGATTTCAGTGGGGCTGGTTCAGTGTCAGCAGTGTGTGTACAAAGGGTCTGCGTGCACCAACTACATGTAGGCTAAAATACCACAAACACATTACTTTCTGTTAGAAATGAAGCCATCCCATCATCCTACTGCTCTGGCACTCTGTACCAAACCAAATGATGAAATAACGAGAGGCCCAGGCAGGGTCAGAGGCTGACTAGATTATATCCTTTGTGACCAAAAACAAAACAAAACTAATGCTGGGAACGAGGCATGTTTATAAGTACCTTGTGAAGGAACCATTACTTTATGGTGATAGGTTAATAATTTCTGTATGATCTTATCTTAACAAACACTTCCTTTAGATCTAATGTTAAGGTTTATTGTAACTGCTATGTATTGCCCACCAAAGTTTCCCAGCTGATGAAATTCAGTGAACAAAGAGCAAAGAGTGAAGCTGCTACCCTCAAATCTGTCATTTCTGCAAAAAAGATTAATTAAAAAATTGAATTATCAAATTAGTCATAAAACACTTATTGATTGATGCAATACATACCTATTAGCTCATTAGAATGATAAGTGGTCTGCCAGTTTGCCATTGCAAGTACCATTGATGTTTGTCATCCCATTAGCATGTTAGTCCTTCTCACTGAAGGCCTAAAGATACACCAACAGTAAGAAGTAATTAAAGCACATGACTAAATATGAATAAAGCTGACCTGTTATGTTCATTTCTAGTGCTGATTTCTATTCTTGGACTCCACCAGAGTAGCTTTGCATGATTAACAGTTCAAAATAATCTTTATATATCTGATACAAGGCCCTGGTCCTCTGGTACTCACATTTGGATTTTCACAAGACAAATTTTACTATTAATTTTACTTTTTACTCATTTAAGTCCAACTTTGTGTTTGGATCTTTACATCATAACTGATTTCAAACACAGGTATCAACATAACTACAGATTTTTAGCAGTTTACTGGTCTAAAACCATGTTTGTGCTGCCAAAGTGTACATTGTGGCCCATATAGGTCTGGGGAAAGCTGAAGGGGTTTTATTCTCAGGGAAGAAAGGATAAATGGAATGGGAGATTATTTGAAAATGGAACAGAGTAACTACCTGGAACATACCCAGTGAGTCTGAACAGAGCATGTGTGTGTGTGTGTGCGTGTATGTGTGTGTGTATGTGTGTGTGTGTGTGTGTGTGTGTGTGTGTGTGTGTGTGTGTTACCCACCTGGCTAGTGAGCTCATCTTGTTTCATAACTACACAGCAGTTATAATAAGCTTACGCTAGTTAGGTCTGCCCTGTAGACAGATATACACACTGAGACACATGAAGAAGCATACAGTACGATACAGTGAAGCACTAGAGTTAGAATATTACAGATATATTATGTAGCACAACTTTCTCACTCTTTTGTCTTCTGCGGCTTTGTCTTCATCGCCACATATTTTTAGATCCTTTTCTTTTCTCACCCTCCTCTTCTCTCCAGCTCTGCATCCTTCCCCTGAAGGAATGAGAAGAGGACGACAAGTTAATAGTGATCAAGATAATGCTCTATAGAATAAAAAATTATGGGAAGAGATCAAAATTAAACAGTGAAAGGGATCTTACCATTACCGCTATTGTTTGTAGTAAGCCTACATTGCATTCCTTTAACAGGTGTAGTCATGTCCGTTTTTTTTTCCTCTGTCATCAAATAATTGCTGGAGCAGAATTTAATGTGACAGTGTAGATAAACAAAATTATTGCCTGTGGCATTTTGTTTCTTTTTCTAAATGTCACAGTTTTTGCTGTGCACCTTTTTTAATAAGGCAAGCAGCTTATCTTGCAACAATAACGTGTTGAATTTGCATGGCTTTATAATATGAAATTCAAATATTGGCCTTTTTCAGGGTAAGCCGCATTAATGGTAACAGTTTTTGGAAAAAGTGTTAGAAATTTCAAGGCTCCTTGAAACCTTTGTTATCTTTTGTTTTTTCCCGGGTCTGTAATCAATCCTTATCTAAATGTGAGGTTTTTTTTTATTAGTATAAAATATGACTTAGTAACATAAGACAGTGGGTAAAGCGGGGACAGTTGTATGTGTTGCATGTTGCTTGTGTTGAATGAGATTAGTGGATTAGATGCGATTGTTTATGGTGCTTTGCTGATCTTTGCTTCAACTGCATAGCATATGTATGCATTTGTTTGCGTTCTTGTCTAATGAAAGAATAGTAAGACAAGTTTACCCATGGGAGCATTTAAGGAAGAATCACAGTGTTGTTAGGCCCGTCACCATTTCAGTGTAATTGTTTTCAGCTCAAAGTGGATTTATTATTTGTGGATATTTTATGCGATGGATGCTGCCAAAGCAATAGCACACAAAAACAGTGATGTGAATGTACACATCATGTTATGTATATTGTAAAAGTGGGTGACAAATTCAAGGAAAGCCTGAACCTGTTAGCTGTCGACTACAGTGTGATTTTTGTCCTGTCTTCCTCCGTTCACCACCAACCAATTGTGTCTGATAGCTGTGCCTCCCAGAGCCTGGCTCTGCCGGAGGTTTCTTCCTGTTAAAAGGGAGTTTTTCCTTTCCCCAGTCACCAAGTGTTGCTCAAAGTGCTTGCTGGTTTGATTGTTGGGGCTTCTCTCTAATGTTATAGCATCTTTATCTTATAGTATAAAGCGTCTTGAGGCGACTGAGTTGTGAGTTGGTGCTGTATAAATAAAATAAAATAAAATTGAACTGAATTGTCTGTTGTCCTGATGGAAGTGATCTCCTGTAGGATGACCTGTAGGTGCCTCCATCTATAGAGCTCAAGGGGGTCAATGAATGGTTTGAATATGAAAATTACTTGAATCATATGCTATGGCATAGAAGCTGTTTTACCAACGTGCGAGCTGGAAAGGTTTTGAAAACAAGGCAAAAGCTTTATCCTCAGCGAAAGTGACTGGATAGTGTTGCTCTTTCAGATGAATAAGTAAATAAAAGTAAAAGTCCATGTGAAGATACAGCATGGAAGGTGACGGTGTTGATTGTTCCAAGCTGGGAGCCATAAATGCCCAGAGTGCCGTATCTGAAACAGACATGTGTAACACCAGAGCACAAGCGGAGCGTTTTGATCCCTCTCAGTCTCATCTATCGCTGATCTCTGGCTCTGGGTGTTGGAGGGTAAACAGCTTAGAGGATGAACTGGCATCATGGAAGCTTGGGAATGTGTGAAAAGAGAGAGACAGAAGAGAGAGGCTAGCCCCAGGCTACAACTACAGACTAAAACAAAGACTTAAAAGTCTGGCTCCAGTTGCAAGTCACACCTTGACTGATGTTAGAAGGCGTCTCAAATCCTTGTGATCAGATTCAGCTTCCTGACAGATATTTGTGGAAACAGTGCTAAACCTCTGATACAGTTGAGGATACTGGTTATTGTCTTGTAGCCTCTAACTTTCTGGGTGTAGGCTAGAAGACAATAACCTTACCCAAGTGGCTAAGAAGAAGCAAATCATCTGTTATTGACAAGTTCTTCGTGGTCCGCAGGGACAAAAATTTACATTCATACTACACAACATTATACAAAGACTTCCCAAACAGTCTAAATGACCTCACCCCCTCCCCACCCATGGTTTCAAAACATATTCACTGTAATCAGTGTTATCGTCTAATCCCCAGACTTCTCACCTGTGGAAACAGCTTTCTGTCAGTCCTCTTACAGTAGCTGTACCTCTGTTTTTATGCAGTGCTGCCTTTGTTTCCCACAGACCCAACAGTCATCTTCATTTAGTGTATGACATTCAACCTAACTCTTTAAGTCACTCAGCTCATGCTCTTCTGTATCCACAGTCTTAGTAGCTATGCAAAATGAAAACAGCCCTGGTGAAAAAAAGCACTGCGTTGTAAGGCATGTGTTGCTTCAAAAAAAAAAAAAGTGATTAACAAATAATATCCCTGGCATTTGGTTTGAGATAATGATTCACAAGTCTGAGCCCTTATCAGCTGCCAAAAGTCTGCACAGCATTATAGAATTATGATCCGGGATTTACTGAGTTGGAAAGTTGTTTCAGCATCAGTAATGTGATTCTTCATAGAAACCATTGTGTGGTAAAGAGCTGAAATGTGGTGTTGAATGTATAGTGTAACGGCCATAGATAGTGGCTGGCTCACTGTGTTGCAAACATCTTTTTTTACCAGACTGCACTGAATAAGCAAACCTGTTCATCATTGCAACCGTAACCTGTTCCAACCTTTAACATCTGCCCTTCATTAAGGAGGAGCTCCACCAGTTTCACGCATTAGAGTCTGTTTACATTTGGGGACGTCATGCATGGAAAAATATTATATAAAGCCATAAGTGACTCGAGATGGAGAAAAAATTGGATTAACTTTGATAATGTTGCTTAAGTCATCAAAACAATCTTTGGGTTAGAAAGAAATTAATACCAGATTTCTGTGGCAAACTCTTCATCTCTGATATAGACTAGAATTTCTAGCAGCACGTGACTCATCAACCAAACTGTCAGTAGTTGAGTTTCTTTGAAACAGTAGAAGAAGAATGTACGGAATATTTACTATATATTAAAAATCGATGTTGCTGTTTTGTTGTCACTCATGAGTTTGTAGACTACTATTTTGCAGCCAGCTGGAAGCATTTTGACCATCACCCTTAACCATACTCTGCTTCATTATAATCTCTTGAAGAAAACTTTAAACTTGTGATTGAGAACACAAACTCATTAGGAAGGTGTTTACTAAAGGAAAAAAGGCGGAGAGAAGTATGGCAATTCCCATAGACTTGTTTATAACCTTTTTATTGCATCAGTGACGCAGGATTTGCCCCCTGCTGGCCCCAGGAAAGTATGCAGGTGTGTATTTCCTTTATATACAGTCTATGGCGTGAAATAATCATTTTTGAGCCTTCATCCTGAGACTAACAACATAATAAAGCATTACTAAGTTGACAAAGCACCTATTTTGTGTTTTAGCTTTGAACACTATGGCCCAGATTTACTAAATGTGGCAAAAATAGCATTAGTGCAAAAAAACCCAAATACAGCTCATGTGTGTTGTTAATTTTACTGGTGTTGTTTTCTAAACACGGTTGCAGTCAGTTCATTTCAATATCAAATGGAAAAAAAATAAGACATTTGCTCCAAAATTGCCAGCTAATGTTAATAAGTCAGTTTTTGGGAGCTTCATTTAAATATTCTCCTCTCCATATATTGTGTCTTGAGACAGGACTCCTCCCGAAACACATATGCAACACGTCTTTTTTTTTGTTTTGTTTTAAACACCAAAACCAATGTGTTAGTAAACCTTTCTTCTCTTGCATCACTATGAAAATGTGTACATTTTTATCCCAATTCACTAAACTTTCCAAATCAAATGTGTCCATATAATACCTTTGATTATGGTACACTTTAAGAGTCACTCCATCTAACTGACTGCTCTAAATTTGATGCACGGTTCTGTATAAAGTTGACCATAACAACATATACTCTGGCTTCACATGACCCACAAACCTCCCAAAAATGCCAAACCTTGTGTAAGAACTGCAGCAGTGCTTCTAGAATGAATTACAGTACGGACCAGTTCTCACTGAAACACACCATCCTGACATTCAAAACAGAAAAACATCAGTGTTTCCTGATCCACATGTTTCTCCAGCTTTGCCAGTAATCGTGTGCTGGGGAGTGGCTTGTCCTTTTAGTCACTTTGCAAAGGGAGTTCAAGCGATCCTAATCATCTACTGGGTACCCTGCCTGTTGTACAGCTGTGGCCTATACCCTTCAGCATCCAGTGCTGGAAATGCACGTATCCAATAAAGACCCCTGTGGAAACATACTATCAGGCCGGGTTCCAGTGCGCACACCCTCCAGCTCTGGCTCTGTGCTCTCCAGATCCAGCTCCAGTGTCTTGTCCCCAGGCTCCAGCCCCAGTTCTCGCCCTCTCCCCCAGTGCACTCTTGACCAGTGCACCCAGAGCAGATGGAGAGCAAAGAAAACTGTGTCACCACCCGCCATGTCTCGCTTAATCACCCCTCCCTTTTCCTTTTTCTCATTCCTCTCTCTCTCTCCATCCTCCCACTCTCTTCTTTCCTCACTCTCAGGATTTGGAGCGTCAAACATTGATTTGTCTTTATTTTTAGAGCAGCTGTGAGCATACGTGTGTGCGTGCTGTATTTGTTTGTTCGCGTCTGTATGCCAGACACTCATCCACACCGTAGGTCGTGGGTAGTTTGATTGTGTTTGGGTGCACCACGGCACACGAGTGTGAGAATGTGTTGGCGCTTTTTTCCCCCAAGTTAATCCCTTAAGAAGAGGTGTGGTTCTCTCTCTCTCTCTCTCTCTCTCTCTCTCACTGCGCACTCGCCTCCACTCTGTCCCTCACTGTGAGCGCAATATCATCACATGCTCTCTAGCTCCTCTCGTCCTCTCATGTTTTCCTTGTTGCTGCCAGTCTGAGGGACGTCTTTCTCTCAGCTTGCCATCCCTCTGCATCTTCTCTCACTTGCTGTCGTTTGAAATGAGTTCCTGGGGCGAGATGGGGGAGGCCATTGAACTCAGGTGAGTCAGATACAGTGTAGGGGATGTGGTCGAACCTCGGGAAGGAACTGATTGGTGGTATCCAGCGTACATTTGGGTTTTTGCTGTGCACGGTATCTGTGCATACATTTCACATTATTTTTCCTGCGTACGTGTGTAATTGTGTATCTGGGTACATTCTGGATTCTAACTGGGTCAGCTGTTACTGTAGCAATCAGCACCTTGGGCTGTTTTTCCTCAGCCTCACCTTGTTTTCTGTTCATCAGTTTGACCCTGACCCAGCTCTGTAGAGGTCAGCAAAGGATCTGTGTGTTTTTTCACAGCAGAGACAACTGTGGTTGTTGTTGTTGTTGAGTTATTTGGCTATGGTTGTATTTTCTGTCACTGAGAAACTGATAATAGGTCTAGTCTACCCTGCATCCACAGGGCTCATAGCGGCTAATAGCCTTAGCAGATGCATTAGCCCCCATGCCCATATGGAAGAGATTAAACCTGCTAAATTGATAGAAACGCCCAACATTTTTTTTTTTTATTTGCACAGTGTTAGTGCCGGCACATAAATTCTGTGCACATATAGATCTGAGCATGCTCAGAAGTTCATGCATGGACACCTGCCATACACCCTTTGCCTAGAGCAAGATTTGTGTTAAATTCCCTCCCAAATTCAGTGCCTCTTCTCAGTTTCTCACTCCCTTCCTCTCCCTGCCCTCATGATTAGATAATTGTGAGGCCAGCTCTCATGAGTGTTGAGAACAAGACATAAGAGTGAGAATGCCACAAGTGACAGGGACCTGTGTGATGAGTGAAATGAGGACAAACTGAGGTGAGACACTCAAGGAGAGGGTGATAACAAGAGGATGGGTGTGAAAGTGAAACTCAGGAGTTCAAAGGTGCTAACCAAGAAAAGAGCAGGGAGTGGATGTGAGGAAGAAGCTGGGGCAAAGCAGAATCATTCTGGAGAAAATGTACATTTGCTCCCTTTTTCTTTGGAAGAAGCAGGAGAGGAGAAAATAAGGAGAGGATGACAGGGTTAAAAAAAAAAGAAAGAAATAACAGACGTGAATGTGAATGCTTCACAGATGCCGCAGTGTTTATTACACACAGGTTAAAACCAAGAGACTATAAGGTTAATTCTGCTTTGTTTGACTGCGAGAGTTCAGAGGGTGTGAATGCAGCCAGAGCCACGCCAGGTCATTTGGCATTGTTCACTGACACAGGAGTCTGACGTATATTCTGCACAATTCAAGCACAAGGGTGGAGCTGGTAAGACCCTGAGACATTACTGCAGCAGTTCTTGCAAAAGTTCTTTGGCTCGCTAGTATTTGACTGTTTTCCAGTTGTGTGAAATCTTTTGGTTCACAAAACCTGTCACTGCACTGTGAACACTGAACTATAAACACTAACTTGTGCCGTATGTGAATTTAAGATGGTAGGAAGACTTGTGGGCTTTGGGTTTAACATCTTGTGGACATTTGGAACTTGCTGAAGCCCCTGGGAGCAACTAAACTAATACTAAACTCTTCTTTAGTGAGGAGACAATAAACAGTCCATTGGGTGTGTGGTTTTACCTGCAATACCTGAAAAGAATCTGCCATTCTTAGCTAGTGAGCTAGCACTGGCAACATCACTGATCCCTGATACTTGCAGAGCACTTCATGTGGTGTGAAAACACCTATGTACTCAAAATAGTGAGTGCAAGTACTGTAGAAGCATGCCATTTAAAACACAGCATTAGGTCAAAGAATTTCATCAAGTTGCAGATTTGTATGCAGTATGGAGCTGGAAGATGTCTCCTGCCTGCAGTATCTGCTGGTTATTATACAATTTCCTTGGTTTGTAAATTTCATCTCTGACCCTAGAGATGAAAGTGGGCCGCGCACTTTGCTGTCACATCACAAGTGTAGTACAACCGATAAGCTGACCTCTGGCCTGAACTGATAGGAGGGAATACAAAGTGGAAACACAGCACGACAATATGATACTGGAGCATATCGACTAGACTGCTCCACTTCACGCCTGGGTGCGCTGTGTTTAGATTAGCATCCACAGATGCACACAGACACACACAGACACACACACACATGCACACACTTCTTCTGTTACTGTTACAGACACACCCCGGGCGCACAATCGTGACCACGCTTTTGGTACAGATGGAGACACACAAAGATGCACTCACATAAGGTCATATAGAAGCACGCAGACAGGAACAAATGCACATAAAGCTAACCTGGTTTCTTTGCCTGCTGTTCCAAGGGCAGAAGGGGATTTGGATATTGTTATGTTAATCTGCCTCTCTTTTGTGCCTTGGAACCCATTCAGACATACACACAAACACACAGGTATGACAACATTCAAGTATACTTTTGTATACACAGAAGGGTACTGGTACAAAAAAAAGGGGAGAGGAGGCAAGTGGCCTTGTACAAACACACACGCCAACACTGATATAGATAGTCCTCTCTCCAGGCTTAACTTGGGTGGGTGGGAATTGAAACAGAAACAGGAGGGGCAGGGACACAGCTTTGTGATTAGCCTGGAGGAAGAGGATAATAGGTGTGGGAGCTGCGTGTGCATCTCCTGGTGATGAGGAGGTGGTGTATGTGTATGTGCGTGCCTGAATGTACATCTCTGTACATTCATCTCTGTACACGTGCATCTCTTCGGCTTCGCACTCTCTCTGCAAAGGTAACATAATGTAATTTGAAGTTTCCTAGTTCAACCCTATTTGCAGAAAGCAGTGGGAAGCAGATAATTTTAATTCCAGGATGGGTTTTTTTCTGACCTCCTCACCCACGACATTGATTGTCCCCCCACTTTTGTTCGTGCTTTATTATATAGCGGCAATGAAATTTGTTTTCTTTCAGGGGAAGATTATGTTTTCTTCCACTGACTTTATCTGATCTTGGGCTTATTAGATTCTTGGCTTGAACTGGCGAGCTGGGAACAGAAGAAAAATGGCACGTTTACCTTTTTAAAAGTGTGCTTTTGTGTTTGCCTGTGGTTATGAGTACAGCAGTAGGTAAACTGGGGTAAGGAACTCCCCTTAAGAAGAGTGCATATTTAAATTATACTTTAAAATTGAACTACATTTAAACTACATTTAGCTAATAGTGCTTGGTGTAACTTTATAATTGAAATGTGTTTGCTAGTAATACACCTATTAGCTGTTGTGTTATTTACTTTCTTAGAACTCATTAGTGGTATGTTAACCACTGATTACAACACCGCATTGCTTATAAAATGTGGACAGAAGCCAGTAAAATGTGTATTACCTTGACAGAAAACCCTGGAAAGATGCTTCCTGCTTCTATTCCTCTTCATAGTTCTCACAGTAATTTCACTCGAAGTAGAGGTGGACGATATATCAAATATACCCGATGTATCACAAGTTTTTCCACCTACGATTGTTAAAATAGCTTTATCGTAACCATCAAATATTAATTGCCAGGGAAATATTAAGCTGTCTGCATGTAATTCACTGTGAGATTTTTTTTTCCACACATGCTGCAAATGCATCATTAATCCGGTCTTTAAGTCTGACGTCATTAGCCGTTTCCGGGTCCAAACTCTGCTTCAGATCCCAAAGTCAAATGAGCACTGTGGCATCACTGAGAGTTAAAAACTGTCTAAATTCTTTCGTCTTTAATAAAATGATCAGTGTGGCTGCTCTACCAGGTGTAACAATTAAGTTTAACATCCAGGCATCCATGAAAACAGGATTTATGAAATTTAACAGAATTAGAAGTTAGCAGGGAGTTAGCTCGCTAGTTTCCACCTAAACATAATATATCGCCCAGCCCTAACTCGGAAGTACCTTCCATAAAGTTTTGGTTGGCCAACTCATCCCTTCTCATTATTTGACTGCAGGTTGTCGTCATTAACTTGATTCACAGTGGACTTAAGTGTGTGTGTGTGTGTGTGTGGGTGTGGGGGGGGGGGGGGGCCCTTTTTTCTTGGGG
>VVHJ01016038.1:7301-19312 GCA_015107715.1 Tylochromis polylepis | reverse complement strand
CCGCTCCCTTCTCCCCTCACTCGTGAACAAGACCCCGAGATACTTAAACTCCTCCACTTGGGGCAAGGACTCGTCCCTGACCCGGAGTGGGCACTCCACCCTTTTCCGGCTGAGGACCATGGCCTCGGATTTGGAGGTGCTGATTCTCATTCCCACCGCTTCACACTCGGCTGTGAACCGTTCCAAAGCGAGCTGGAGGCCATCACCCGATGAAGCCAACAGAACCACATCTTCTGCAAAAAGCAGAGATGAGATTCTGAGACCACCCAAGTGAAAGCCTTCCGCCACTTGGCTACGGCTAGAAATCCTGTCCATAAATGAACAGGATTGGTGACAAAGGGCAGCCCTGGCGGAGTCCATCACCCACCAGGAACAGGTCCAACTTATTGCTGGCTATGCGGACCAAACTCTTGCAACGGTTGTATAAGGATCGAATGGCCCGTAGCAATGGGCCAGACGCCCCATACTCCTGGAGCACCCCCCACAGGATGCCCCGAGGGACACAGTCGAATGCCTTCTCCAGGTTGGGCAAACTCCCATGCACCCTCAAGTATCCTTGAGAGAGTAAAGAGCTGGTCCAGTGTTCCACGGCCAGGACGAAAACCACATTGTTCCTCCTGTATCCGAGGTTCGACTAACGGACGGACTCTCCTTTCCAGCACCCTGGCATAGACTGTCCCAGGGAGGCTGAGGAATGTGACCCCCCTATAGTTGGAACACACCCTCCGGTCCCCTTTCTTAAAGATGGGAACCACCACCCCGGTCTGCCAATCCAGTGGTACCACCCCTGATCTCCATGCAACATTGTAGAGGCGTGTCAACCAGGACAGCAATCTAAGAGTGGTCCACTGTGGCTAACATTAGGCTACGTGCACGTTTAAACTGAAAATCAATGCTTGAGATTAACAATTGATTAACCTGAGGAGTTTCCAGGCACATTCTTGAGGTCATCCTTTACCGTCTTTAAATGATCTCAGACTTTGGATTTACAGCCCAAAAACTATGCAAATGATTGTCAGTTTGTGAACGAGTCACCACTTCCTGTAGCGTTTGAAGGTTTTATTTTTTACTGCAGCCAACCAACTCACGGTCATGTCTTCTAAGTCACTAACTTTGTTAATAGAAATCAGGAGATCGCTTTCTTAATAGTGCACGACCAGACCTTTATTTTATTTTATTTTTTTTAGTTGTTCTATTTCACATCACAAGCAAATTCCACCAGATTCTGCTTGGAAGCAGACCTGAGACCCTCCTTTTTCGAGGGCTCTCCTTCTATGGGCTTTCACAACCAGCCCATATTAACTCAAACAGTTCAAGGCTGAAAGCATCAGTCATTCCAATAGTCCAGCTCAGGGGTGTCAAACATGTGGCCCACGGGCCAAAAATGTCTCATTAAAAAGCCCAATGTGGGGGTTTAAATTTTTTTGTTTTAAAATAGGCAGAAATTTGTGACTTTTCACTGTATTTTGTCCTTAAGGAAGGATCACCTCATGAAATTCTGAACTGTTCATCTGAGGCAGAGGTCTCAGTAATCGTCATTTTTACAACCTTCTTACTAACAAAGACATCACCCATAGCCTGCAATACTAGACCAAAAAAAGTACCGGATTAAAAAACAAAAAACAAAAAAAAGGTGAGTTTTGTGTTTCTGTTTTGTTTTACTATTACTTTCATTACATATCATAAAAGGAGTGCGTGTGTGGGGGAGGGATTCTGTGAATTAACAGAAAATTTCTGTTTTATTTTGCAGGACAAAGTCCAAGAAATGAGCTGCCAATACTTTTTCTGTAATTTTACCAAGCTGTCAGTTTCATTTGATTTACTACAGCAGCATTTCTAATGTGGAAAAACAGACACAGTCAGAAATGCACTTACTTTTGTAAATACATCTCGATCTGCTCATAATTGGTTTTCAAAAAAAACCAACCCTTCTTTTAAGTCCAGCTGCTAAAATTTTAAGGCCATAAACAGACATATTTCTGTAATCTCTCATTTGTTTCTTGGACTATTAATGCAGTTAGTTAATACTCTGTGTATTTGTCAAGTCAATCCACAGCTAATGTATCTAATTAATATTTAACACAAATTTCTTTTGCTTTTGATTTCATTATGGGTTCATATAAACCTCGTGCTTGACATTATGCGTGTCTATGCACTTGTACTTGTACTTTTATGATGGGTAACATGAGCTTGTGTTTCTGAACTACGCTGGTTCACTGGAAAATTCTCTTGGATGTGAAGCCTTAAAATAAATGCGAAACAGTCATGTGCGTCTCTGCGAAATGAACTTCTACTTTAATCTAACTGCAACGGTTTGATGTGCTTTATATTACCTAGTGTAACTCAACAACAAGATGATGCTATTACATACGTGCCGAGCGATTTTGATTGTGAGCACAAATTTTTAAACCTGCTATATCTTGGTCAAATGCGGCAAAGAAACTAAGTGGAAAGTCTACATTTACAAAATTAATACTGAGCAAAGAAAATTATCTTTTTATCACCAGTGTACAGCTCCTATTTTTAAGTTTCCTTTTTATGTCTTACAAGGCAGGTGTCTGACTGAAAACAATAGCATATAATGAAAGGCTTGGTATTAACAAACCTGCTCAGGAATGCTCTCTCCAGTCTCTCCATCCACTGGTGGAGCTCCTTGTAAGTTCACGCCATTTCTCCAGCTTTCTTGTTCCTCATTCCTGTCTTTGTTCTCCTGTGGGCTGTGCTTCTCCTCCTCGTTTTCCTTCTGACGGTTGCTGTAGTTAAAAACTTCTCTTCCTGCACCAAGGTCGATGTCCTGTCGCCATAGGATATCAATCAAGTCAATGTCCTGAAAAAACACAGAGCAACCATTGAAAAATGGTCCTGTATAGAGAGGAAAGGTACTTTAATAGCCACATACTGACTAACAACATATTTGGAATACGCATGACTAAAAATATGACCTAATTTATGATAAATGGGCACTTAAAAAAAAAAAAAAAAAAAACTTTTATATAAGCGGTTTTCATTTGAAAGTGGACCTCATATAACACAAATCAAATGATGCAACCATGACATAAACACTTGGTCACGGTAGTTATCATGTGATCAGAAAGAAGTCTTGCTTTATTGCAATCCAATAATGACTGTGAACTCGATCTCAACAGTGTCAATATGGCCATTGTGTGTCTCGAATAGTTCACATTATAGTTAATGTGACAAATAACATGGGGGGGGGCTGCTCGCCATGCATTTCAAAGTTGGAGAATGTTGAATGTGGCCAGAACCACAGCTGTATTAAATGTGACTCAACTGGTTGGACTAAAAATATCTCACACTGATAAAAGACCTGAGTTGGAGGCTGTTTATTATTAGTCACCATAAGGCTATGTTTTTTGAAATAGGGTTAACTTTTTGTATTTATTTTTAGTAAAAATAAATACTACATACTGGATTTATTAATGAATACATATATACAATGTTTTCAGTTTAACAAAACAGCTTTTCTTTCCGCTTCTTTCTTCTTCTATAGTTTTCTTTTTTTTTTATTTTGCTAGGTTAGACTACTCTTAAATCTGCCATTCACAACATAAACATACATACAGTCATATATATGTATGATTTTATATGGGCTATATGTATTATAGTTATTTAAGCTATTTTGCTGTATGTTGCGTTTAATTTTTAGCTGCTGTAACAAACAAATTTTCAGATTTTTTAAGAAAGTACATCTTATCTTTTAGCATAACTCAAATCCATAAATTCTGCTAAATGGAGAGCATCTACGTTTTGACTGATGCCCTCCCGGTGGAAACATACCTCTTTTGTGAGATCATCATTGCCATCCCTGTTGCCCTGCTCCTGGTTGCCCTCGGGGGCCACAGCTCCCAGGCTGCTGTCCGCTGTGTTCAGACTGTATGTAGATTCAGGCGCTCCACTTCCTCCCCTCATGGCCGGGGTAGCGTCAGGGTTGTTAACGTCCTCTAGGCCGGCCCCATTGTCCAGGGTGATGGTGGGGCTGGACTGGCTGCTGGCAGACACCACAGTATCAGAGTCACGATGCACTAGCCAGGTGTTGAGCTCGGTACTGGGCACGAAGAGGCGATCCAGCTGGCGCACCTGGTTTAGCAGCCGTCGAGTAGTGAAGAAATGGTCGAGGTCCACACTTTTTGGATGGATGCCATAGCCGTCCAGCGTGTTGCGCAGGTTGTGAAACTGTGTCTGGGTGTAGGCTGAGCTAGGCCCCAGGATGATCTCTCTCAGTGGGGGCAGCTGATTGTTTAGGTAGGTGTCAACGTCCACCCGCACCCCAATGAGACTCAGAAGGATGGTGAACTGAATCAGGCCCTCTGTGAAGTACTTTTTCAGGTAAAGCATTTCTTTACAAAGGAACAAAAGGTGAAAGTAAAAAACAAAAACAAAAAGGGGGCCAACTATCTTGGATCAATAGTTCTCCACTACCACTAAAAGACTGAGATAGATACATGAACATAAAAACCGGTTAAATATAGCAAAAGGGGGGAGGGTTGCCAACAGAATTATCTATGTCAAAAAGCTGTATACGATCCAAGATGAGATTTTCACTTTTTTAGAGAGTCCAGTTTAAAGTCAAAGCTCTGCTCTTCAAAAGAGTGTCATCTTCCCATTCCTGGCAAAAGTGAGAAATAAATTTGTGTTAATACTCTTTTGCAATAAAGTTAAACATTACAATACATTCAGCCCTGAAGCACGCCAAGCCTTACCTACCTAGATTTGCATTAGGCACATGTTAATGAAAACAGGACTTGCTAGCCCATTGCAACCACTCCATCCTCTAAAGACTTAATAAGTGATGTCGGTTCGCAACGCGCAATGCCTCCTCATTGCTGGACATTCAGCAGCCCAGAAATGGTGAACACAGAGCTCCAGGCATCACCCCACCCTTGACAGGACAACTACTTCGTGTGGGTGCTGGTGAAGGTGAATGAGGGAGTCCAGAAAGCTCGCTGGGCTGCTAGCATACGCACCAACGTTAGGTGGATGGCACGGTCCCTCCCTCCTTTCGTCCTTACGACGTTAGCTGTTAGCTGCCGTGTCTCTTAAAATCCGGCTATCGCTACTACGCATTACCTTATTACACAAGATAAAGTAGCTGTGATGTGTTTTGTCCACTTACCCTTAAAAAAATGACAGCTTTCTCTGTTTATATTTTAATTTTAGGACTGCCTACTTCCGCTGTAGCTAGCATCAACAATCTCCCTAGCAACAAGTGGTGAAAAGATGATTGACAGAAAGTATAGCCATTCACGTGCTTTGGGCGCAGCGACGACACATGACTCCAGTAACTCCCGACCAATAAGAATAGGGAAAGGGCGGGGTTGACAGAAAATGCCCAACTACTATTGGAACTCAAAACCTACACTGTGCTAGCCTTATGAGCTAGTTTGCTGCTAACTACCTAAACAATTCAGTTAGTTTTAAAAGTAACGTAAACAAGATACACTACTATATCAATTTCCTCTCCGTAAACATCACTTTTATTAATTTACGTGTCTGCTAACGTTAGCTTGCGCCGTAAGTCAATGCGGTTTCGCCGCACAGTATTAGTTATTTAATTTAAAACCTTTTGATTTTAATACTTACGCATGAAGATTTTGCAAGTGTGCCTTCATGCCTCAAAGTCAGCTAAGAACAGTAACAAGTCCTGTTTCATTAAAAGTTCCACAGTGATGCCAGATACAGCACTCTCCAGCCTTTCCTCATTGAATGGCCCACCATGACTTGCAAAATTGCTAGCTGGCCCGGCTAGCCTAGCAGCGCCGCTTGACACCAAAACACGCTTTCACACAGAGCATGCGTAGAACATTCTAGTGGCAAGCTTTCATCAGCCGACTGAAAATTCCCCCGCTGGTAATCTTCCACAAGTGTACGACGGCAAAATAAGGATGATAATAATAATAATGATGATAATAATAAAAAAAATAAAGGGTGAGGACATGTATGTAAAATTTCGAAATAAAAAAAAAGACTTTTTGTAATTTTTTTCGTGAATTTACGAGAAATAAAAGTAAATATTACGAGAAAAACAAGCAAAATTACGTGAAAAAGGGCGAAGTTATTTTACTAAAAATTAAATTGGCATATATACGAGAAAAAAAATTCGTTTTTTTTTTTTAGTCAAATGTCAGCAGCTTTACTTTTCAAGGTTCAAGCTGGGAAGAAATTCAGTGGCCATTCTACAATTGCAGGCCATTTTCTGTCCCAACCATGAATTTGAAAGCAATATGCACAAAACATTAAAAAAAAAAAAATCTGTCCTGAGACAAAACGTAAACCTAGTTGTTGAAAAAGTGGTTTCAAAATATAATTTTAAATACAAAATAGCTCTAAAGAACCCAGAAAAACCACAGTTAATTTATAAATCCACTTTTTTGTTTTGTTTTTATTGACACGTCTCTTGCAACAGTTAAACCATTGTTTTTTGTAATTGTCCATAGTGTTGTGTCTCACAACATGTGTGCAACCCTGTTACTGAAACCTTTTTAGCCTGGAAAAGAAGAACGAGTGCTAACACTGTCTTCTTTCATATACTTTGTATTTTTCTGACCTTTTCTTGCACTGGGACAGTCTAAAAAGTGCAGCACGGAAAAGCACGTTACACGCACATTAAGTAATAACTACACAGCCACACAGTGTCGTTTCCCTAAAACACAGCGGCTCTTCATTCTGCTGTCATATGGCATTGCTGGAAATATTGAGGGAATCAGTTCGTTACAGCACTTTTCAGCTAAACATTACCGCTTTTCAAGTGTACTGTATTTTTTATGCAATTCATTGACTAATATTCATTTTCCGTTTTTTCCCCTCATATATTTATGAAGACTTTTTTCCAGGTAAAAATTTTCATTTTTATTTAGATAAGTTTTTGACATAAATTTGACCTTTTTCTTATAAATTTGTCAGTGTTTTCTTGTAAATTTACAACTTTAATATCGTAAATTCTTGATTTACAAATTCTTGTAAATCAAGAATGATGAGTGGGGGTGATTCAATCACCTGCACTCAGTCTTTTAAATTTCAAATATTTAGTTTTTTAATTATAGTGAGTCTTGAAAGAAATGACAATGCTTTTCAATGATAATTAATCAAATTAAAATTTATTTATATTATAAAATATATTTAAAGAGGCTTGTAAGGTCCCTTTGCAGTCATAACAACATATAGAAGTCAAAGTATGACGTTTCTATTATGGATGCACAGATTAAAAAAAAACAGCACACACACACACACACACACACACACATACAGAAAAACAAAATAAACTAGAAAGTTTTGGAAACCATCAACAACAAAGAAGATCTTGTTGTTGAGCCAGTGGTCATAATAAACTTTAAAAAGTTTTCATCATTTCTGACGTGGCTTCAGTGAGCAGTGGATGGCTCAGCTGAAGGTCCAGATGCATCTCTCAGATCCTGTGTCAGGTGTTTGCTGGATTTATTCCTATTTCTTAACGACATGACTTTCAGATACTGTTCATCTGGTGTTTTTCAAAAACGTTTTCAGGTCTGTTGCTCCTTTTGCCCCCAACTTGTCTAGTTTCCTCAAATTTCTTAAGGTCACACTGCACACCATGTTGAAATATGGCATGGTTGTTTTTTCTTTCAGTGCAAAAATACCATTTTATAACTGCAAAACTGTGTTATCTTTGGCATTTTTCAACCATTCCTCTGAAAATGGTTGGGTACAAGGACTGGACTGAAATGAGTGAAAAAGCAATCAATGTCCAAAGAAAAACTTCAGAGGTCCACTTTAAAAAAATGACAAGAAAATGTGGTTCCTTGGAGGTGAACTATAAAGAAATGAGGGGTGGCTCAAGACTTTTGGACTGTACTACATTTTGTTTTAATACAGGGGCATCAAAACTTGAAACCTCCTTAAAATCCATTTTTATTCCCTGATTTTAAACCTAGACTCAATCCTAACAATACAAGTTATTTTTATCACGTTTTAATATTTTCAACATTTGTCGTTCCTTTATCTCTATAGCAGTAATACAAAAACATAAAGAACACAAAAACCCGACAAAAGTTTACATTAAATATCACCTTTTTTTAATTTCTGTTGTAGCTCATGACAAAATATTTGCAGCGACTGTCTGAAGCTCACTAAATATTAACCCCCATCAGGTTCACAGGCCTGTTGTGGTATCGCTTTGAAATGTCTGCCTCGATCTGTGAAAACAAACATAACAATCATCAGTTACTTCCGAGAACACCGTCGGCGTAACAGTTAGAATTTGTACTGTTTCCATGTCACATAAAATATGAATTCCTTTATGTTTCTCCTCATATTTGAACACAGATCTCACAGCAAGAGTTTTCAGTATTTGTTGCTTCCTGCATCCTCCTCATTTGACAGAGCTAGGAAATTATCCACCGTGCCAACATAAACAAATACAAACATAATGCAGTACCAGTTTCTGGAGTTCCCGGGTGCATCCTGCCAGCAGGTCAACACGAGGCTCCAGCCTGGACTGCTCCTGCAGGGCTTCCTGCCTCTTCTCTGCCATTGTGGCTCCTTTCAGCACCAGAATGTCAGCCTGCTTCATTTTCTGTCTCAGCATCTCCGACACGCGCTCAACATACCTGAACACGCACATCACATTAAAAATAATGAGGGAAAGGTGCATGTGGAACATTTCACATGCACAGAAAAGGGTTTTTCCACTTTATTCGAAGACTGATACTCAAGATAGATTAAAAAATTATTTATGTCATTTATACTGAATATGTTTCTCTGTATTGTAGCGGTTAACACATTCGCCTAACAAGCATAAGATCCCCAGTTTGTGCCCAGGAGAAGACACAGAGGGGTTTGTCTCAGGAAGGGCATCTGGTGTAAAACTCTGCCAAATCAAATATGCAGAGCTATCCGCTGTGAATAAGTGAGCAGCTCAAAGTAGCTTATATTATTTATACAGGATAAAATTTATTGTCAGTGTACTTTGCATAAAAAAGGACCTGCTACAAGGCAATTAATTAAACATTCTGTACTTTAATTTTCCTTCTCCAGAATAGAGACCGAATAATAAAAGTCAACTGTTTCTCAAATCACAGGCGGTTATGGTAGAAATGAATCACAGAACTAATCACACTAACCACAGACATGAATGTCAAGGTAATATCAGGCTTGCAATTTTTTACCTGCAATAGGTTTTTTCTGGGGCTGATTGGTGAAAGGGCATCTTTACGAGTACAGAAACTCCAGATTTTGTGGCAAAAATGTTATTTTTTACTTTGCGGGTTTCCGAAATAAGTACAAGCTTAAAACCTAAATAGTTAAAGATGTATATTGTGCATTTATTCAGCCCCAGAAAGAGAACAGTTCACAGAAATTAAGCCTGATATCGGCAAAATACTCACATCCACGCCGAGTGTCTTTAAACTTTAGACCTGAACTGTATACGGACATTTAATACACTCTAAACTATAAACTTGTTAAGCTATTATATACAAAAGTCACAATAAAGTGCTAAAAGAGAAGTTTGAAATGAGAGTTCTTCATCTTAAGTCTGTTATTCTTACAACAAGGTTATGTATTCACATTATTTCCTGAAACAGAGCTCAGTGGTGATCATGCTGATATTCTGGGGCCCATCATACCGTGGAGAGGCGTGAATCATGAACAGGTGCTGCATCCGGAGAGAGGTGAGCCTCCCCAGAAGGTCCTGCACCTCAGACAGCATCGCCCGGATGTGTTCGCAGGTTTGGCCTTGGATGACCGAGGGGGCCTGCTGGAATTGGCTCATAGCTACCACATCGCCCTCTTCCCTCATCTCACTCAGACGCTGAGTCAGGAACACCTCCAGCTGCACCAACAAATGAAGCCAGAGTCATGTGTTAGTGATAGAAAACCAAATCTGGCATTCAAATACTTATATATAAATACCACAGTAAAAAAAATGCAATTGCACCTCAACAGTGGGAGTATTTCTTCAGGAGAAATATTGTTAAACTGAGATCCTAATCTTCTGTTGTGTCTGAATGCATAAAACCATATCAGCTAAACACTTATCAGCACCAGATTTTTTCCATTTAATCCACGTAAAAGATTAGGAAATCACACCATCTGCCTTTATTGCCTCTTTCCTGAATTTCTGCAGTTCTCTCTCTGCAGAGGTCTTCCTTATCTCACCGGCAGCTGGTTCACCATGCAGCTGAGACACTCCTGACTAGTACCAAACAGAGAAACCATGACCCAATTCCAATCTGTGCACTGTACCTTTTCACTCCATTTGTGGAGTATAAAGTGGCCACCTCTGCATTTCACTGTTGCCATGCATTTGTCTTCATTCAGTGGTACAACTAGAAACTGTTTGACCTCAATCTTGGAGTTCTTTTCACCATTTTAACTTCCCTCTTGCAGCTTTGTGGCCATGTCTATTGAGCTTATCTAAAACTTTATAATGACATGTAGCAGCTGTGCTCACAGGAACATCAGGCTGCTTTGTAGCAGTCTTGTAGCCTTCACCTTGACCACACTCTACAGCTATTTTCATCAGCTTTCTTGTTTTCTTTCTCTTGTGTTACTCTGTCCTGACTGGACATGTGCTACTCTGATGGCCCTGGTAATAAAATGTTTTGATTTGAATTAAATAATAAGTATGGTGCACACAGCTACACTGAATGACTGCTAAAAACTGAGTCAACTCTTGTTCATATGACTGTTAGTCACGTGCTTGTTTTATTGTATTACATTTTATTGCTTTGAACTTACTAAATGTTGTAGTCCAACAAATACAAAAAAAAAAAAAAGGAAAATTCCTAAAAGCAAAATCCCAAATGAAAAATAAAAAGCTGTAACCGGTGTGGAACTGTTACCTTACCCGTTTTTGTCTGAGAGTTAAAACAGATGCTGTTAAATTCTTTTCACTATCATTTGCAATGCAAACTAAAAGCAAACCTAGTGTGTCTGGAGTAAAACAACAAGTTTAACAACACAGCCACACTATAACTTTATAACGTCGTAACTCTCACTCTAAGCTGCTTAATGCTCCACTTGTGCGTTCTGCCTAAAGCTTTATATCATTAAGCTAAATACAAATACCTGTGGGTCTTGCAGAAGTAATTTGACATCGAATAACTGTAGTCTTTACCTCCATCAACTCGTCAATGCACCGGCTGCGTGACTGAGGGTTTTCCAGTATAGTTAGAGCATCTTCACCCCTCGCCACTCCCTCAGGGCCTTCAAAAAAAATGAGTCTTTTTAGCAAAAAGACATTTCAGCAGTTGAGCATGTGACAGCTGCAAACAGAAAAAAGATTAGAAGGGGGGGGGGGAAACAAAGAAAGTTCCTTACAGTCTGTGCCCGCATCCACAATTTCAATTTCAATGGGAGCTTCTGCGGTGTCACCCCAGTCGATACCGCCTGCCCCGGGGTCCTGATGAGGGAGACGGAGAGAATAGTTCAGCGTTTTACCCACCATTACTCAACCGACTACCTGGCCCCAGAACGTATTCAACACCGTGGTTTATTACAGCTTTTTCTGCCTGGCATAGCTCTACAGTACTTTTAGCAGTTTTCACCCAATGTATTCTGTACTTCTGCAATCACTTCAGCCATATACTTTTACTTTATCCAGCAGTTTTCAAACTTTTTCTGGCAAACGCCCTTCAGAAGCTGAGAAATCGCACCAGACAGAACACAATTTATTATCAAGCATTAACAACTGGAATGAAAAAATAAACTGACGTCACAACACAACACATCGCCACAACTTCTTATATGTCGCACACTGCAGTCCCCTGAAATGAATGGTGTTCCTGCAGGGAAAAATACACCTGGTAGTGTATAGGAAGTGCGTCATTCAAACACAAACACAATAGTGTGTTTTATTTTTTATGTTTTGTCAATTTTTTTTCTCATTTTCTTGGAAAAAGGAAACCTGTCTATACCGGTTTTGTGCACTTGCGGGACTCAAACCGCACTGATAGACTGTGGAGATGCAATTTTCCACACCATCGGTTGTGCCAAAGAGCTGGAGTTGCATGCCA
>VVHJ01016035.1:5836-17190 GCA_015107715.1 Tylochromis polylepis | reverse complement strand
CTCCGGCAGAACCAGGCTCAGGGAGGGGCGGCCATCTGCTGCGACCGGTTGGGGTGGGTGAAGGAAAACAGGATAAAGACATGCTGTGGAAGAGAGACAGAGATTAATAACAGATATGATTCAATGCAGAGAGGTCTATTAACACATAGTGAGTGAGAAAGGTGACTGGAAAAGAAAAATTCAATGCATCATGGGAATCCCCCGGCAGCCTGCGTCTATTGCAGCATAACTAAGGGAGGATTCAGGGACACCTGGTCCAGCCCTAAATATATGCTTTAGCGTTAGAGATCAGTTGAACATTTGGGCACTCTGTGAACAGCGATGGGGTTTGGAAGCACCTGATCTCAGTCAGATACTGCTCAGTCAGTGAATCTGGAAGCTTTCCTAAGGAATAAACCCAACAGTAACTACTCATTCATTACAGATTATCTCAGCATCAGCTCCTGTAGACAGATGGACGTCTCACTGCCGCAGCAGAATCTGCTGCTGAAGAGGTTTTGAGAGGTGGGGAAACTGACTGTTACCTCACTAAGTCTATACAGAGAGGCTGATGCGTCTATTTGGTACAAACAAAAGAAGCATGTGATTACAGCAAAGTTATGTTGCTTCAAGTCAGATCTGTAGATGATGGAGATAAATCACCAAGAAGGCGTCATCGCAGCACGGACAGATTCGACCATCAGGTCAGTTTCTCCTCACTGTAAACACAGTCGTCGCTGAATACTGATGATCTTGACACAAATTTAAAATTGACACAAACAGAAAGCACCTGAATCAAATCTATTTTCACTGGTTATTTATAATCTGCCTTCAATGGAGTCTTTTTTTCTTTTTTTTTCCGAACCACACTCCAGTTTCTGACCAATGAAGACCACCGGCCTGAGTCGGAAGTTTAGCCCTGCAGGCTGTGATCACACAGTTTGATGTTGCTTTATTCTGCAGCAGAAACGAAGGAAGGAAAGAACAAGGCCTAAAAGTCAAACCCTCGGTGCAGCTGAGCCTCGCCAGCTAACAAAAACAGACGCTAAAAGCCAAAATAAAGTCATAAATCTCCCAAAGCTCTGAAGTCCACAAACAAACCAGAAAGGACCAGCATGACCTGTTCACCATGAAAAAAAAAGAGCTTATGACCCGTGTACCCGCCCAAGCCTTTAGTATGTTTGAGTGTATTATTACAGATGTCCTACCAGGAAGGAAAAGCTTTATTAGCTCAGAAAGACTGAGGTGCTTTTCATGAAAACTTAAAAGTCTGTCTTTTAAAGGAGTTTAGAAGTGAATGAGAAATACAGCCATGACACCGACAAGGTTAGAAGCAACGAGTCAGTCCTGTCTTAACTCCCACAGAGTCGGTCCAGGGCTGCTGCGGGGCGGGGCGGGGATTATTGGTGGTTGTTGCTGGATACGCCATTACAGACAGAGTGCAGGTTGGCTGCTCTTCAAAGAGTGAAGCTGTGGTTTGGCAGGAAACTGGCTCCAATTAAACTGTCTCCACAGGATATTATCAGCCCATTGAATCAACACTATTATGTATTATCAGGCCTATGCAGGAAATAGCTTTCTCTGCCTCTTATGAGTTGATTATCATTATATGGAGGGAGGCCATAACAGCAAAGCTATAGCTGCAGTTAAAAATGGCCCAGTCCAACAGTTTCATACCAACAAATAAATATCGTTCAGATTGTTGCAGTAAAGAAATTAATATATTTTGAATTGTTTTGTTCATTTGATTTTGTTCATGTTAATAAAACAGTTCTTGCACTTTACTTCCACTTGCTAGACAGTTGAATAACATCCGGCAGACTGATTCATTTTTTTCAGGATGGGAAATGAAGTAAAGATAGTGAGCTGATGGTTAGGCATACGCACTCTGTGACCGGCCCTGGGACAGCTACTACAAGCCCAGAACAGACTCAGCCTTTCTAAAATCAAAGGAACAAAGGAGAAAAGCCCAGTAATGACAGGTCCCCACAGACTGAGTGGACGGGTTGGACGGGTCGCTGTACAACAAGCTCACTCCTTCAACAATCATTTCCAGCTTCTGCATATGTCACACACACACACACACTTTGCAATATGAGTCATATTTTGAACATATAAGTGATAACACTGCTTCAGTCCTTTACAGAAACACAAACTTTCTCTCTCTTTGGTTCCAGGCTCGAGTTCTGAACTGAACTTTTGTGATGCGTCTTTTGTTTTCACGCGTTCGTGTCTTGATTAGATTTAGCACCCTGTTAGGGTTTGGAAAGTCGCGGTTCTGATTGAACTATGACGCTTTACGATGTAACACACATGTTCAAAGCTACGTACGCTGACTTTCATTTGCCATTTGAAATTTTTCACAGGTCACTCACTGTCTACATAATCTCTGTTGGTCTCTGTTTACAACGCATGGTAAACAACAACAACAACAACACCCTGCTACGTCTGCTAGAAGGCCCTGATACCTGATACATTCAGTGACCTGATAACAGTTGGTGGTTCAGCATGAGCTGAAACCATACACCCATCACATTTCTGCACCATGCTGACAGATCTGTTCGTTTATTCTTACAAAAATCTTCTCGAGCTACGTTGCGTCTGTTCATAACACGGTGTCTCTATTCTCAGATATGGATTTTCTCCTGCGTACTGGACTCACCTCTTCATTCACTAAAAATGTCCAAATTTTCCAGCTTTCCACAGGCTGTTTATTTTCTCTTCATTTGTTAGAAGAAGAAACTTCAGTTGAATTTCACAGCTTTTTTGTGCTCATTTTAAGACCAGTCAAAACCACAGATTCTGATCCTCCAAAGCCACATTTGTTTCTGGCTTATCAAGCAAATTTAACGTCCTTCTTATGCGTTCATGGACAAGCAGTTTGGTTTAGCCATTAGTCGGAAAGCCAACGATGCTGAGTGTGTGCTGTGTTTGTGTGCCTTTGTTTGCTGGGAGCCAGTGTGATGACCAGAGCTCCCACTATTGTAACAGTCGGAAACAAAAGAGCCTGTTTTCATCCGAGTCCAGCGGCAGCAGAGGACAGGAAGTCACTGAGCCGATCAGATGGCTCAGAGCGTGCACGTGTTTGTTTTTCTGTCTTCATGAGGCCCGATATGAACTTCGTCCTCGTTTGGAAGACGTTTTAAAGCTTTGCTCGAGGGTTTGAACCTCGCTTTAGGTTTGAGGTTGGACTCTGGTTGAGGCTAAATGACTTTAGACTTTCACCATCAAATTGTTGGATGTTTTTTTCTCCTGCAGACATTGGCCAGTATCCCCAGAGCTTCATGGTACTAAGCGAAGCTCCTGGTGACGTAAATTGAAGAAGGTTCTTAGAATGATGACGTTGATTAGCACCACATCCTGGCAAGGATGAAAGGTATTCACAAAGCATCTCAGCTCATAAAAGCGCTCCTGACATGTGAAACAAAAAGAAAGACAAAATGCAGTGCCATGGGAGCTCGCTGGAACCAAGCGCTGACACGTCTTTCCTTCCTCGTGTGGAAACAGGATATTTACTGTTTGTATAATACAGTCAAGTGTAAGCTTTAAAGGTTCAGTGAGTGTAAATGTAACGATTAGGATAAAGTGAACATGTGTCATGCTCATATTTACGCCCTGTTGGTTAATTCATGATGTTAACTAATGCAAGAAAACATTTTACCTGAAAAGTTGCTGCTGAGCAATCCTCTCCTCCACCCTGCACTCTATACAGCAGCCGACGGAAACACGGAGCAGAAGATCACTTTCTGAGCTGTTCGTGCAATTCGACATTTCATGGATGACTAACGCATGTAAACCATATTAACAGCAGTGACATAACAGTACAAACGAGCCACAGCTCAATTATTAACGTGTAGATGTTAATAACTGATGCATGAGTGCTACATGTGCTGCGATTAGGACAGTAAGAGATTTGACTTAGATTCACAAAAGTATCCACAGACATGCCAAAATTGTTAGTAACTGACAAAATCTGAGCAATTTTCAGAGTTAATAATTTAGATTAAGCACTAAATATAAGGCTTAGTAAATACATGCAAGCAGAAATATGGGGGGGAAAAAGTGTTTTCTGTGGTTTTGTGTTAGGTTTACGCCAAGAGTCAAAGATTTTTACTGTCAGTTCTCTGCATGGACAATAGTGCAGTACTGCAAGATATGAATTAAATAAACAGAGCAGCTTGGGAGCTGTACATGGACAGAGTGACCAACAGCAGCCTTTTCTTTGTCTTGTTTTCCTATTTCCACTGATTGCAGATCTGTTTCCTGTGCTCTCATAAACTGGCATGTGTGGATATTGTCTGAGTGTCCCATCACGCTTGCGTGTTTCCTTCTTCTCTGTTGCCCTAGAGAGTCCTATTTTTTGATCGTTTGCGCCGGCTCAGTTGCTGAAGAGTTCAGCATTAAAGCAGCTTTTTGAGTTGATGTTCTGCCTCCTGTGTCCTGCGTTTATGTCCACATCCTTCCTGCCACACAGGCAGATATTATATAATACGTAGGTTAAAGTTTCCGGTTTAGTTAAATACGCCATAGCACTAGTATTTGCTTCATGCACACTAATTGTTCTCATTATTTTCTTGACATCACTTCATTCTTTCCATTTATAAACAAATAGGTGATACCTGTACCCATTATACCTTTACCATCACCTGATATAGACCAATCAGAAGCAGCCCCAAAATACTTTAAATAGCAGGACAGTTTATCCATGCACTTGGAAAAGGACTCGAATTTATTTAACGTGCTTTTATCCATCTCACATCACCACCTGTTGGCAATGTAAGTTCACCAAGATCCTAGATTTGAATAGTGTTAACCTCCACAGTATGGCGATACACACTACATAGCCTTGAGGGGTTGCTGGTGTAGATTACACCTACAAAGGCAAAAACTGACCTTTACTCCACCCTTTTTTTGCAGGTGGGGTGTCTTATTTTTTCACACAGCTCCTGTAACGTCTCACAGAGCGACACCAGCAGACACAGCAGTCACTGATCTTTGTCCCAGAGCTGAACAGATGCACGGAGAAGCTGTCGAGGTTTCACCTGAACGGTACAAGCGAGGGACACAGTGAAGAAACGTAACAGGTTTAGTGTAGTTTTCAGGTGGAAACGCTACACAAGTAAGTGAGCAAGCAGGAATCAAAAGACCAGAGGTTTCCAGTACTTAAGTGTGTGGAGCTGGGCCGACGTTTTAGCAGGCAGGGCAGGTGGGGTCAGGCAGGTATGCAGTAGGAGGCAGGAGGATTTCTAGATGGAGACGTGAGTAAACAAAAAGATAAAAACAAACAAAAGTTTTAATGGACAAGTTTTTAAGGACAGAGCTTTACTAGAGCATGAGGAGATCAACAATCAGGTCACAAGTGGTGACAAAAGCCAGTTTCAAATCCTGATTGCAGATGTTGAGCAGGTGTGCCTGCCAGGGACTTCCTGAGACCACTCCCACCGCTCGAGGTCCTGCAGTAGTTTTCACCCACACCCACAGAGAAGGCAGGTCTTGGGACCATGACATGCTGTAAGTGTGATTTTCATCTGCCTCTAAAGCCTCCATCAGCTTCTTTTCTGGAGCTCTAACCACACCAGCTGAAGGCAAAAATTACGTTTTTTTTAGTTTTACATCCTCGTTTACTTTTATTTTTCTACTTTTGTTAAACTGATGCATGTAGATGTTGGTGATTTCAGTCTAATGATTAAAGATGGAAAAAAAAAGTAAACTGCATGATCAAGCAGACCTTAGTTATCTAATCTTAAAACACTAAAAATCATCGTTTTAGATTCTTCTTAGAAAATGGAGCATCGTTAAACATCTTTAAAGACGTTACTTTAGTATTTAGTATTACTTTATTAGCAGCAGTAATGTGCTGTAACGCTGAGGATTGTTTCACTGTGATCTGTCGCCCACTAGTGGTGGAAAGATGAACTGTACTGGTGTCTTTTTGCGGGAATAGGGGCGAGCAAGTGCACGCCAAGATTCTCATCATGGATGTGGAGCAGACAAATCTGCAGCAACTGTGCGCAGCAAAAGGGGATTCTGGGTAGTGGCGAGGTGTTTTGGCTTTGGTATACTGGTGCTGCCTTCGTTTACCTACAGTCACACCAGATTCTACCTTTTCTTGTTTAAATCTAGGGGCCTGTGTTGAATCAGGCTCCGGGTTTGAACTTAGCAAAGACTTCTTGCACACCTTTGTCATGTCCTTTTGTTAACCCACCCATTTCCTCGCCACCTGTCCTCAGTCCTGCTGGATCTTCCAGGCTGGTTAAAATGAGAGAAGAAGAGTTTATAATTTCAGGGTAACTGTGGAGGAAAGGGAGAGAGGTAAGAAAAAGAGGACTTCATATCAGTCTGTGAAAGTAATTTGTGTGTTTTATCATGTAAATCTAAATCTGTCAGAAGACACTGGCCAATGCCAACATGGTGACAAACAGGTTAAAAACCAAACACGTCTTTAGAGAGAAACCCTCAGGTCCAAATGAACCAGAGGCTGCTGTTTGTTGGACCAAGTTAAAGAGTCTGAAGAGGATGGAGAGGAGTTACATGCTAGTGGAGCGATGAGACGCGTGCAAGTGGGATCTCAAAAGTGCCTTTAGGTGGTGGAGAGAATTGAATGCAGGTATTCCTGCACACTGCAGTGAATAGATGACGTGTTATGCAAATGTAAAAATAATGTGTCGGTTGCTGGGTTTTCACGAGTGATGTCTCCTCACAATAAAAGTCAACAGAAACTAAAATGAAGCTTTTAACCACCAGCCAAGTGTCAGAGTCCAGCCTCGTCTGTCAGACTCGTGCTGCTCACACACTGAAAACTAAGATCTGAGTCTCCAGCTCAGCATCAGAGTCAGTGTGCTCAGATTCGCCTGATTCAAGAGACATTTTTCAGAATTGTATGAATTCTTCAGTCATGGCCTAAAAAAATGACATTTTGTTTGAAGAAAGGCTCAGATATTTTACACTCGGTCTGCTCTCATCCCAAAGCCTAACCCTAAGGAGGAACTCGAATCCCAACGTACTGGCCACAGGTTTCTCTGCTCTGACCTTCACCCTGACCCTAACATGCTGCACTCAGTATGTACTCTATGTTTTGACCACTGCTTCATTTTTTTTCGATGGCCTCTACAAAGAAGCTTTCAGCAGACGGGATCAGGCACGCTGAGGGTTGTACATCCGTGAGCTGCCAGCCTGGACGTTTATAAATTCAGACATTAAACACTGAATCTTTCATTGTTTTTATCTTTTATTTGATGTTGTTCCCTCTGTGGTCATTTTCTACAGTTTATGTTGGATCAAAGTCCTTGTAGAAGAAATTACCACCAGTCACAGCAATCTTAACTGGCCCCAGTTTATTATTATTAGAAGCAGAAGTATTGAGCGATTTATTCATTATATGAATGATTTATTAACCATTTTCTGAGTTTATTTTTATGTCATGACAGTCAAATCTATAAATAAACATAAAAATGAACTTTAGTTTGCTGACTTTTTTTTCAAAATAAGTTTACCCCCTCCCCCAGTGTCCATTTCTCTTCTCTTTTTAGGTAAACAGTGTCCTGATGTCAGCGTGAACGCTGCTGAATTTAGAGTTGTATTTTCCACCAAATTAATTTCATGTTTCCACCACTAGATGGAGACGAGTTACCTTCAATGGAGAGTCAGAGTCCTTCCCAGTGAAAAGAGAGTTCAGTTCCTTCTGTGCTGCTTTTATGAAGTCAGGAGTACTTTGTTGTCTGATAGTGTAACGTAATGTTTCATTGCTGTGTTCAGCATAAACTTCGGCTCTTCTTTCTGTCATGTAAGAAAAAACTTTGCTTTCTGGTTTCAGAGAAATCTTTACATTTTAACACAAGCAAATCGACCATGACACTTAGACTTCCTGACGATTATCCAGAATCAGGAGCCAGCTGAGGAGGTTCGGGCATCTTACACTGGAAGGAGGCCCGGAGCAGACCCAGGACACACTGGAGAGATTATCTTGGCTGGTCTGGAAACGCCTTTGGTGTTGCCCCAGACCAGCTGGAGGAGGTGGCCGGAGAGAAGGAGGTCTGGGCTTTTCTGCTCCGGCTGCTGCCCCCCGCGACCCGGCCTCGAATAAGTGCAATGGGTGGAATTTCATGTCTCAATGAGTTCTTATCACAAGTTACAAATGTGAGCATTTTATTCTGAAAAACTGTACAAGCTGAAGACAGGTACCATCACAGAAAAACAAACATGGCGTTGGTTAAACATGAAAACATTTATAAACATGACACTGGTATAAACACTTTCCTGAACCACCACACAGGAAAACCATTTCACTTTAAAAGTCAGACATAAGGTCCTAAAATTGATCAATAAAACCTCCTGGAGGGAAAGATGTTGACTGATGTTATCACCCTGTCTACATATACTGCACGTGATCACGACTTCTTATCTTATTACCCAATTTTTGTTTTTTTTTATAAATAAAGTTTCTTATTAATTAGTGAAAACTCCACATTTTTATAAATATAAACAGAATAGTAACATAAATTCTTTGCACAGGGCGTAGACTAATAAAATTCAGATTTTCTAAGTGTCAATAGTACACGATTTACTGTTGGAACTACATCTCCCATGATGCTCCAGAACTAAGCGTGAGCTCAGTCATTAAACTGTTCTCATAAAATATTTGTGGACTTGAATCTGTTGATTGAGTTGAGAAATCTCGCAGCCGTTTGCACCACTGAAGAAGAAATCAGTAGAAAACAACCTGCTTCCTTCAGCTCAAATCGTTAGTAACGTTTTGTTTAAACAAACCCTTTTTTCCCTGGTAAGTAACTCATAGGCAGGAAATATCGTGTAGAAAATATTTTATTTCACAAATAATATCCAGTGTTCGATGTCAAAGGTCACGGGACAATGACGACTGAATAAAGAAGTTGTCTGTTTGGCCCTGAAACCAATCAGCTCATTTATAAATCTGACAAATCAGCTGAAGCTATTTTAAACTCTGACTTGAGCTTCAAACCTCACACTCATCTCATTACTAAGACAGCCCTCTTCCAGCTGTAAGAAAATCACTAAAGCGTGACCTCTCCCGACTCACTCACCTCTGCTGTGATGTCATCATCTAACATGTAACTGGATTACAACAGCTTCCAGCCTCTTATAAAAATACTTTGACTTTTATTCTAAGCCTTAAATGATGTTGAACTGAGTTACATTTATGATATTCTCTCACTTTAGGTCCTGGACATCAAAATTCCTCAGAGGGGAAAATTGCGGATGTAGCTTTTTGCTGTTGAAGTGTCAAAACTCTGAAACAGTCAACCTCAAAATATTAGCGAAGGAAACTGTAAAAATAAATACTTTTAAGCCGCTGGTTCTGGTTCGTTCTGGCAGTGACTTGATGGATTTTTCTTTCAGAAATCACAAATCAGACGGGACAGTTTCCAGGAGACATACAGCACACTGCAGAAACACAGGCGCAGGCGAGGATGACCTCGCTCTGAGGCTCCTGTTTTTGAAATGTCACGTGAACTAAGTGCTGTGGAGATATTTTTAATGGTAAAAACGTCTCCCGCTGTGAGTCTGGTGAGGAGACTGGGGAGCTCTGTTTTATTAACGCTTTATTAAAGGCTTTGCTCTGATTCTAACTTTTACATTTCTAATTACCATAACGTGACGTTTCTCAGTGAACCATGGGTTCATGATCTACTGCTGCTGAAGCCGTGACGCGTGAACATAATGTCCAAATTAAGAGAGACGAGTTTTAGCATAAAAACATTTCAAAATGCCTGCCATGGATGAAGAAAACTGTGCAAGTCTTTGAATCGTGTCATTAAAAAATTACGCCTGTATATTATCTTATATGTGTGTTCTGACTAACAGAATGCAGTTTGAGACAGACTGATGAGTCTGCATTAATAATATGGATCACAGTTAAACTTCACAGTTGCTATATACTGAGTACGATGGCAGAAAATACAATACTAGCACACATTAAATCCTAAATCATTGCTCTGAATTAAGTTTAATTTAGTTGCCACAAAGGTGGAATAAATGTTGTAGTGATATTCTGATATTGTGGCAGTTAGCAGTTAGCCTTCTGTTAGCGCCCGTGAACAGAGCGGCCTACAGTTGACTCACATTCCCTGAATTTTTTAATTATTATTCTGTTTTGGCTTCAGTCTGCCCCTCCACCCAGTTTTATTGTGTTATAAAACATAATAAGTATAAAACATTTATTTTATCTTCAACCCCCGTATCCCAACATCAAGCATCTATAACTTTTAATTAAAACTTTTTTTTTTTGCCAGACTGTTTCCAAAGATTCAGTTTTACTGATTTTGTTATTAAAACTTGGTCTTCCTGTCATAACCCTGCCACAGCCTGACGGGGAGACAGTTTGTGTTTTAGAGGAGGCGAACATGACACCAGTGTTACGGGAAAGACAAGTAAAAATGACAACAACAAAAAATTATTTTACGTTTATTATGCTGTTCTTATAACCGCTGAGTTTATAGTTGGACTGAGTTTAAATTTCTATGAACTTTACCGCTCTGATCTGTAATTTTGTTGTTATTCCGACACGTTTTTAATCGCTCTCAACTTATTTCGTGTTTCTACAATGTTAATATGGCGAAGCTTTCTTTGAACAAAATAGGGAAATAAATAGCAATAAAAACCATATAAAAAAAAAACAATAACAAAAAAAGCCCAACCACATCATCATTGAGCTAGAGCAGTTGGAGTCCATCCTTGACTTTTATCTAAGGAGGCTTTTGAATGCAGCACTTTTACTTGTAATGACAGTGAACTGAAGGTTCAAACAAGACAAAGAGATTGTTTATAGACTAACCAATCCACAACTAATTAATGAATCTATTAATCATGAAATCAGTGAAATTTGGAGGAAATTTCTGCCATTATTTTAGAACAAAAATGAAATATTCAATATGAATTTAAGGCTTTTGGATCTTTTGGACAGACAAAACACATCTGAAGATCTGGACAAATAAATCAGGTTTATCCACAGATCAAAGTGGTGTTTTTTGTTTGTTTTGTTTACGTCTTCTTTTAAAAAACAGGAAACTTCCAGATCCATGACAGACCCATGAAATAAAAAAGTTCCCTGAGTTCTTCAGAGGCTGATAATCCAGTTTGAGTCTGAAAAGTTAAAAAGGTGTAAGTGGACGTCAGATTCAGGAATCAAAGTTGTTTCTTTTTTTTTTTAATGATACAGTTTCTTACGTGTATGTACACTGAGATCCAAAAGACTCGAAGATCCACTGAGCACCAAACTACTGTAGTGTCTCCTTTACCTCAAGTAGTCCATCAACCTCAGTCTGTCTGTTTTTCATTTCTTCGGTACTACACGGTGGTTTCTCCCTGGCTGCTATTGATCAGTCTTTGATAAAAACGAC
>VVHJ01016021.1:3038-13318 GCA_015107715.1 Tylochromis polylepis | reverse complement strand
CACATTCATGGCTGTCTGTGTGGAACTGCTGGGCTTGTAGTTAGAGATGGCCTGAATGCCCAGCCACATGCGTCGTGGGTCAGAGTTGAAAAAGTATTCCTCCACCTTCAGCTTGCAGCTGTGCTCGGCCTGAATAATTATGCACACCCCACTTTGCAGTTATTTATTTGTAAAAAATGTTTGGAATCATGTATGATTTTCGTTCCACTTCTCACGTGTACACCACTTTGTATTGATCTTTCATGTGGAATTCCAATAAAATTGATTCATGTTTGTGGCTGTAATGTGATAAAATGTGGAAAAGTTCAAGGGGGCCGAATACTTTTGCAAGCCACTGTAGTTAGGTCAAGTATTATTCACATGTATATTATGAGATTATGCCACTTGCTGACTGCTTGTTGTAAGACTTAATAATTAGGATTAATGTGCGATGTTTGACCGTGTTGTGACCTATTGTGATAAGCCAAAGCAAAGGGTAGCCAGAGTCCTGACTGGCCCCTGGCCGGTACCCGACCCTGCAGCTGCTGTTTTTGGCTGGAGTATAAGTGGGAAAGTTACCCAGCAGCGGGAGGCAGGGTTACTGGTCCCTATATATTAGGGGACCAGAGGACACCCCAGCACTCTTCTCCTTCTGCTTCTTTCTGTCCATCTCTGTGTTGCTCTGTTGTCTGTGCTTAAGGCTGTACACCCTGGGGTTCGCTTTGCTTGCTTTCTGCTATGTATGTTCATATGATTCAGTGTATTAAACTCTGTTCCAAGAATTCTACTCTTTTCCAGAGGATCTTTTTGAGTGCATTGATTTTAATTGGATCTAAAAAAAGCTGGATCTCCACATCGTTGGTGGAATAACGTTATCAAAATTGGCTTCAAAATTTGCGACCACAGTATCAAGATAAGCATATATATACAGAAGATACGCCTACTGATGAAACAACAAAACCAAAGCAGTCACAGTCATAGTAATCTGTTTTTCTTCAGCCTTTAAATGACTACATTTTTAGGATGTCATTGATTACAAACTAGTATTCCAGTCACAAGACACGCATCACTTCATTAGCATGTCTTTGTCATAGGTCCCTGCTGTCCGACAGGTGTCAAGCTATACAGAACGACCAGTAACTCTCTGCGGGTTTACTGGCGCAGCACTGGGAGCAACCACAGCTCCATCGCAGAGATGGTGGGGAGCAGCAATAACTACAACTGCACTGCAGGTCCTGGAAACAACAGTTGTGACTTTGGCAGCATCCAATGCGAGGATGTCTATCATGTAGTGGTAGCTCCACTCACACAAGAGGGCAGCAAAGTCCAATTCTGCCCTAAGAGACTGTACTCAGGTACTAGGAATTCAATGTGAAATTGTATAAAATGAGACTTTGTGTTTAGTTTAATATTTTACAAGTGATTACATTATTATAGCTATCCCTTTTACACATTTTTGCCATTCATGTGTCATCAGAGTCAAGTTTTATATATACATGAATTCTGTAACTGTGATTAGAAAAAAAAAGTACCTCAGATTTTGACTTTTCTGTTTCTGCTCTTTTAGTCACTTGTTTAGGAGACAACATCGGCACAGGTAAATATGCCACCTTTCTGTATTTTTTAAATTTTGCATTCAAAAAATGTTATTTGGCAATTTGAAGTTTCTTTGGATTGCATTAGATTCTTAAAACAAATTTAAATGCATGATTTTTTTTTCTAAATATGCTTCAATCTCTTCTCCATCAGTTATTTACAGAGGGAAGAGAAGTGTGGACTAGCAGGTTTAGCAACAAATGGTAAGCAGCTGGCTAAAGAGAGAACATACAAGCTATAGCAGTGGTGTCAAAAATAAAGCCCGAGGGCCCGAATCAGTAAAGACTTCAATCTGGTGCACTGGACAGCTTTGGAAAATTTGAATTAGGAATTTTAAGCTTTTCCTGGTGATAAAGGTCCTTCATACACACAGTCATTCATACTACACTAAAGTCTACCTGCTGTAGATTATTTGTTGTTTTTCTTTCAGTCGACACATGGTTAAAAAAATAAAATAAAAAAGGAAGTTTTCTGTGAATTAACAAAAATTGAATGTTTTATGAGTTACCAGAACCTTTGCTGTAGTTTTTACGCGTGTCATGCAGTAAACCTGAAAGATACTGTTGAAATTGCACTTTTCTTATTTTAAGACATCTTGGGGAAAAAAAGTGTTTAGTTAAATGTCTTCACACCCACAGAAAGGGGATTTTCATTCGTCTGACCCACAAGATCAAAGTGGACTGAATGTGACCCACAATGTAAAATGAGTTTCTCATCCCTAGGCTGCAATATTGTTATTTTAGAGAGAGTCTTCATTGTCATAGTTTCATTATCATTAGAAGCATTGCAAAAGCCAGCTATAAAAAAGCAAACAAATTAAAAACAAATAAAAAAGTACTACACAAAAGGCATGAAATATAAGAGATGAATAGTATTAAGATAAGATTTAAAAGTCTTCCATCTGAAACTTTGCTAATGTTTTGTTCTAGTCAGCTCCACTCCTTTTCTTTAAATGTACCATATATGTCACCTACAAGTTCACTTTCTGTTTTTATGGCCCTAAACTGTGGAACGGTCTATATCTTGAAATTATGATAACATTTTTAAGGGCACTGGCCATTATTTATCAATTCAAATAATTTATGCACAGACTCTCTACCATCTTTTCTATGAACCCTGCTTGTAGATATTAATGTCTCTCTTCTGGCTACAAAAAAACACAGCAACACTTGACATTGTTGTCATCAGATTTGAGAACATTAAACCAATGAGCTAAAATAAAAGTAAAAATAATGCAGGCCAAACACAATTTTCATGTGTTTTGATGTTTTTCCTCTACAGAACACATGTTCATCCTCCTCTTCCTCATCCATCACCCCCATCCTCACTGGAATGATCCCAGCCTCATAAACATATGGAGAAACAACCACAAATGTTTAGCCATGAAACATATTGGAATAATGTTGTTACATGATTTTATGTGGCATAGGAAAGCAAAACCACATTCTGCCCCAACATTTATGATCAAGCTCTTAAATATTTGAAAATCACAGATTATGGGTACTGCTTAAAAATAAATTCACATAGTATACTGGCAAAGTTATACATAGTGTACTGGTATAGGTATGTTAAATTGGGGGAAATTCTAAATTCATTTTAACCACACATCACTGACTTAATAGGAAAAACAATGTTTAAAAAACTGGCAAAAAGTGCAATTGATAGTTGATAGTAAAACATTTACCATGCTCGAATAGCTAATTTAAACGAAGTATGATGCATTTTTCTTCTTCAGTTCAAGAAATTTGTCATAGAGCTGACTGAAGTACAATAAATTTGTAGCTCATGTCCCAAGTAGGAGTCCTCCTGACAATCAAGGAACACAAACTGATACGTTCATCTTTAAATAGATGATTTTTTCCTTTAAAAAAACTTGACAGTGCTCTGTTTCATATTGTTAGGATGTAATGAACTGTTTTTAGTATGTGTCATTGTTGAAAAGTGATGGAAATTCCTGGTAATAAAGAACTCCCAGCATCAATATTGTCTTTTGTTTTGGATGTAGATATGTGATCTGTAAATCAGAAAAAGGAATTTGATCAGGATGTTGATAATGCTGAATGTACTGAGACTAAGAAATCCACTCAGGGCCACTTTGTTAGTTAAACCTGTTTAACAGTCACGTGGCAGCAGTTAATATATTCAGGCTGTCCTGCTGACATTCAAGCCAAGCATGAGAATGGGCAAGAAAGCTTATTTAAGTGAATTTCAATACATCACACTGATGATGTAGAAGTCTCAAACACTCTCATAACCTCATGTGTCAACTATGATACATTTGGCTTTAAAGGGTTAATTCTGTTAGTAGCTGTTTTGTTGTGTCTAAAACTTTCCCTTATTCAAGATCAACTGGATTTTCTTCAAACTGATTATACATGTGAGTGAACACTTGGCTCTCTGATGAAAATGTTATATTTGTTAACGCAAACAGCATCATCTTCATCTTCGTGTTACATCTGAAATGTAATCAGATCTGATCAAGGTGCATTTCATAGGTTGGTGACAAAATTGAAGTCTGGACTTACATGCCAGTAATGTGTTAGTCTGGACTAAAATGTTATTAATAAATTTATCTTTGAGGATGTAAAGTTCTGACACTGTAAAGTTGACAATGTAAAGTTGTGCCACTCCCACATTGGCTTCATTTTTCAGCTGTGGAGGTTTCCACCTGGCTCAAATGCTGAACCCTGAGGTTTTAATTAGGTCAAGCTCAATAATACTGGGAAAGATGAAAAAAGTTTTTAAAGTCTCAAATTACAAAAATAGTTCCCAAACACTAGACATTATTGCTGCTGAAAACTGCTGCCACGTTTTACACTGAAAACAGAGAAAACATCCCTCTTTTTTGTTGAGTCAGGGCATCTCTGGTTGCCTGGGGCTGTTGGAGGGGCAGCCTGCCCCCATTTAGGGAAAACTGATTGGTTCTCAGGTAGAGTGGACCAAAGCTTAAAAGAATCCAGCGAACCATTTGTATTTGACTTCCTTGTATAGTAAACTAATTTTTAATCCCACTCTCATTGTCAAAGATGGGATTGTTGGGAGCCATAGGCTTTTCTTTAGCTTTGGTAACTCTAACTCAGGTAAATAAAACTTTTGATGTTGAAATCTATAAAATGATCAATATTTATCAGTAACAAAAAATAAAAAATAATTATTAATTAATAATTATTTTCCATTGTTTTTACTTGCAGACACATCAAGGTGCAGAAGGTAAGAAAATGAAAAAAATTTCATTTAAACAATATTTCGATTACATGTGTTAGCACAAGTAGATTTTTTTTAATACAAAGGCACGATTGTGAATAAAAAGCACAAACAATAGCAAACATTATGTACTCCTGTAAAACCTTTAATAACAAAGTTTATTGTCTCAAGCCCAGCTTACTGCATGTACTTCCATTTCTTCCAGGGTGCAAGATCTTGTCAGCAAGTGCCTCAAACTCATCATCAATTCTAGTAAAATGGGAAAAACATGCTGGAGCAACCATTTATATTTTGGACCTTCGAGAGAAAAACTCTCCACAGTCTGCACCGATTACAGTGCCCATATTCGGACACCAGACTGAAGGGAACATCTATGGTCTAAAACCAGGAACTGAGTATAATGTGACTGTCAAAGCCTTTGTCTTCTTCAGTGCAGTGTGTGTGAATTCAACCCTGGCTTCCACTGGTAAGTTCAACATTTTTTATCAGGGGTCAGTGCCCACACGCATAAATTCACTTTAAACTGCAGTATTTATAAACACATTCAAATACATCAAATACATTCACAATGAGCTTATAAAGAACTTGACTGACTAAAAAGTTATTCATAAAAGAATACCTAATTGTGCCTTTATGCTAGAACTGTGCTATTATACACAGACTTAATACAGATCAACACTACTTAGCACCCTTTAAGGAAATTATTAAAATAACACTTTCATAGCATTATGATATTATTTTATAAATCACTTCTCTCTTCTCCTCCCCAGTGATTTAAAGAAGAGAAAAGCATATGGTAAGTGAATGTATTATACCTGACATGTAGCTTTGTGCTCGAATAAACAGAAAAAAACCCATTTGGTGAATACAGAGACTCCATAATTCCTTTGTGTTTTTTTACATTTAAGTTTTTAAAATATGACAAATGATTCTAGCTAATATCGGCACATTTCTGTAATTTTGTAGTTTTTCTTTGCACAATGATGAAAAGATACAAATTACATACAATAAATTGTAACACAGTTTGCAATTGTGTGTTGGCTATACTGACATGTGTACCTGTATGTGCACATGAATGACTTACAATAAAGAAACCAAAAAATACAAATATTGCAAACTGAACACAATGTTGATGTGTCTTGATGTTTTGCTTCCACAGAAGATATTACACAACATACTCATCATACACTACTACACCACAGGAAGGAAGTCATGCTCGTAAGGAACAAATGTCAACCAAGAATCAGTCATGGACCAATGTTTAAGAAACGGCTTTGCTAAATGATTTTCATGTGCCAAATGAACACAGCATCTATGACCAAGCAGAGATCGTAGTGTAACAGCAGTTCTTTCTGTGTTCTGCTCAAAACATGTCTGCCTAATCAGACATGTGTAGCTACCTGCTGTAGCAACTGATTGGGAACATGGGAGAGACCTCTTCACTGTAAGCAGTAACAATTTAAATAGGAGTTTTTAAGCTTAAACCCAGGCAGGAGGCATGTTGGTGATGAAGTGGTAATGAAGACACCGCTCTGTGAATCTTTTCCTGATCTGCCTGTTTGCTTAAAATTTTCTTTATGCTGTTTATGATTATCAGAATTACATTTTAACTTTGTCCAGTATGTGTGTAAAAATGAGCCTACTGTAGGTAGGTGGTTTCCAGCATCATTTTGCATTTGAGAGAAAATAATGAGTAATTAGTATCTTTAACCTTGTTCGTTTGTAATTTTTTGTTAATAATTTTTACGAGAAATTTCTTGTCAGTGACAACATGTTGTATTCTTATTGAATGTCACTAGTGCATCTAGCTCTAATAAAGCTTAGTTAAAGTTCTTTAACAAAACTGCTTTTCATGCTGTTGGTTATCAGTGCAAAACACCTTCACTCAGTATCATATTCACTCAAACTGGAAGCCAAAATCATTACCTCTCATTTGTTAATACACATCATTCCTTCTTTCTATCAAATAACAATGACTGGCAAATTACTCATTATTAGAACATCTCTTTTTTCTATTAAAGATTTTTGTTTCCAGCAGAGATGCAGTTACCTGACGTGTAAAGCTGAACGTCATCAGTATGCGGACTGACTTGAACACTGAGGGAAGCTATATTTAATGTTAAAACATTTAACCCACAACTACAGCGAGTTAGAAGAATTTCATTGCTGCAGTTCCAAATTATGGTGTTAACATTATTCTAATAACCAGTATTACAGAAAAACACACATTAATACTTTAGCAGAGAAGAGATCTCAGATGAATTAAACGCCACATAATGTGCCTTTACATAAGACAGCTGCACCTCTGCAGCTTTGCAGGGCGCTCCTCCCAGAAACATTCGTTGCCATGGACTTTTTCACTGCACAAGTTTCAGCTGGCTTAAGTCCTTGAAATCACAAATGGCTCTGGTATTATGTTCAGTGCACTGTGAACAGTGCTGGTTATCAATAAGGAAACTGTAACTCTCTGTAGGAAATAGCTGGCATTGAATGGTAAAACATGAGCCATGACTCTGGCAAAAGGCATTTTGTTGAGACACCTAGATCTTAGCAGCTTATGTAACAAACACCAAATTGAGATTATTGTAGAATATTTCTTGTATTGTGTGAGGATTTTTGAATGTATAACTTCCTTGCAAAAATCACACACACAATTAGTTTAGTCTCTTGAAGGTTAATCAACCTAGGCTGACTTCATCCCATGATGGTGAACTTAAAACCACATTTTATCACAGTATAACATGTCATCAGGTCACGTCTCCAGAGGTTAAAGAGACATTTAGTAGTCAGGGGAACCCTGAGTTCCAGTGTAGCAGGGCTGCAGAAGGGAAATTACTCAGGAATAATTAAAGTAATAGTTACATTTGTGAGCTCCTGTAGATTTTTCTTCGTTTACAGGCATTGCTCAGCTGACCTGTGCTGTTTCTGTGGTTTTGACATTTACTGCTCTTTGTGGATTTAACAAGCTGTATTCCACGATATATGGAAACAGTTGTTACATGAGCCACCGTGGCAGTTTTCCAACCTTTTGTTAGTATAAAGGTAGAATTTGGCAATTGTTGCTAAAGATCATCTTCAGTTTCAATTCTGCTTGACTGCAACCAAAGTCTTTCTAGAAACAAATCCTGCTACCTAGCAACCATCTTAACAAGCATCCGAGCACCTATTTAGGAACTTATTTTATTTTCAAGCATGGATGTATTTAACATTTGAGTTAATGTACTTGCTTTAGACATTATTTTTAACAAAAATGTAGAGAAATGTGATTATTATTTAAACATGAGTTGGTCAAGGTGCTGGGATGACATGTTAACACCTAGCAGTGAGCACAATGGCCTGAAATGAAAGAAATATGAACTGTGTTATTGAGTAACATAATAATTCATTATTATTATTATTATCATCATCATCATCATCATCATTGTCATCATACAGAGATAACATGATAAAATATGAAAAAGTGCAATTAGTAACTGAACACAAGCAGTGTGAAATTTTTATATTTTTTTATTTTAGTATGTGCATAACATAACTGATCTAAACACTATTATATGGTCTAGGTACACTGTATGTTATACTGAATAAATGATTATAATAACTACCTTAAACTCTAATATTACTTGATTAAAAGCAGCATTTGCTTTTCAACATTATCTGTATCATTTTCACTAATACTTGTATCAACAAAGCAACGATTTCATTAAGTATGTCTCATTGTAATATGACTCATTTCACCAGATAGGCGCCTGCTTATTTTTGTAATTTAAACCATAAAAAGTGAGGTTGGAAACATGCAAAGTGCTCCTTTAAACCATTACATTCACAGTATAACTACAGTGTTTTATACACTACTATTCAATAACATGTTTTATATTGTTAGGAGATACTGTTGTCTTCTACTAAGAAGCAGTGCCAGGTGCTAATTCTGAGAGAAGGCCTTCATATTTATAGAAACAGAGAAAATAAAATGTCTGTCTGATAAAAGATTTCTCTTTTTCACATAATATGTGCAGTTGACTATGTTAAGTGATTTTGATGTCATAAATCTTTTAAAAATGTTAGCTGAACTGCAATAAAAATGTTGGGGTACATTTCTAGAGAGGTAAGTCTTACATTAGCATGTCCAATAACTCTAAATTCATGTGCTAATATCATCTTTCTTGATGATATCAAACTCCCAGTCTGTTGTGCTGACCCTTGCTTCTTCTGTAAATTAAACTTATACATTCTATTTGGTAAAACGTGGCCTTGAATTTTTACTTGTTTATCACTAGTGACAACTTCTGCACGCCTGACTTCATTTCACTGCATGTTTTTACTCTGGTCATCCCCCCCCCTCCCCTGCAGTAGACCCATGCCCACCAAAAGGGCAAGCACCTAACTTTGAGAAGCCCTGCAGTAGGGAAATCAGAGATTGAATATATGTGTCCTAGCAAGCAGCATTCATGCATAATAGTGTTGCTGATTTGAAAACAGCTGTCATTACATCACCTCTAGGTTCCTTACAGTGAGAAGCCAACTTTATATAAAGATGAGCGTAGCCGTTGTGATGTCAGAAATTGCTTTGTGGGCTACTGTTATGGAGCGAAGAAAAAAGACACTTGCAGAACCAGGATGTAGACATGTTTATTTATGTTCTAAAGTTGTGCATTTTAATACGGGTGTGAATTAGCATTGACTTGCTGTTTTTGTTATTTGGTCATTGGATTCATTTTTAACCACTGGAGATTACTGCTTGGTGAGAAGCCAATGGCAGAAACAGCCCAGCCTTTCCTTGTTGTAATGTCATTTTTATAAAGGCCCATTTTTGGGAAGTTGCAACACAGGATCCTTAACACCTCCGACCTGTAATATTGTTTACCTCAGGACAATAACACAGCTAGAATATCAAGATGTTCACATCATTTGTTCATAATTGCTCTTTTGCCTAAGCACAGCTAGAGTTTCCTCACAGTATTCTAGCCCATATCCATTTTCACACTGACTTCCTTTTTTGTAATACACGATGAGGAACCAGGAGGTGATAGGCCTTTATTCTACTGTGACAAAGATCTTTTTCAGCCCAGCATGTAGCCTACATAATGTCAGCTCTGGGATTAGGATATCTAGGAAGAAATCAGCTTCACTTTTTGTTTGTATTAAACACCTGCAAAAATTAAGTTTATGAATGACTCAAGTTAGTAAAAGCTCTAAGCATAATGTGATAGGTTCATCCCATCTAGATGAAGTCCCAATTCCCAGTTCCCAAGTTTACATTCCTAACTTTAGTTTCAGTGGCATTTCTTTTCTTTGCTTAAGCAGCCCCTCCCAAGTTCAGGTCATTTACCGTGCTCTCATGTATTGTTTCTTGAAGAAAAAGAAACCACTAAATCAATAAAAATGTGTAAACATTCAGTAACCCCAACAATATTATTTATGATTAGAGAGGAACAAATGAAACGATCTTGCTTGGGTTAATGAGCAGTATAAAATGGGGGGGGGGGGGGGGGGGGTAAATGGGC
>VVHJ01016018.1:4183-16631 GCA_015107715.1 Tylochromis polylepis | reverse complement strand
GAGAGCTCTCACACACACACACACACACACACACACACACACACACACACACACACACACACACACACACACTTTTAGCACAATATTTTCATTGGCCTATTTAATATTTGACCAACACTTTCATCCAGAGTAACATACAGTAACAATGGACAGTCATTAAGCCTCGTAAAGCTTAATGACTGTCCATCAACTCCAACTATTTATCTATGTAGTAAGTCAAAGCCGGCCTTACTTTTCCATACTGTTTAAATCCAAACAAAACCCTCAACTGACCAAAGGGCCATCTGGGACCTTGCTGATGGTTTTCGCTCACCTCTTTGTTTCCTTTCCATTCACTTCTTTTTTTCATTTTCAGACACTGCTTGTTTCAGTTTAGGGTTAAAACACACCCTTCCTCAACATTAATCTAAAATTCAATGACAGACCAGCCACACTGCTGGTGCAGGTACAGACTGCTTTGACAGTGACAGCCCAGGTATGAGAACGAACTGCTGCACTCAATAATCGACAGCCATGGAGCTCAGTTCCCGGAGAAGTTAAAGGTTCGGTTCTTTAGCGCCCCATTTATACTGGCAATGATATACGCGTCAGCCGGCTCTCCTTCATATCCGTCCTCTTCATCAGAGCTGAACTCGGGATAATGCTGTCTGGATTTTTTCTCTGGTGTTGCCATTTCACAGAAATGAAATCACATTTATGCGATACTGTAATTTCAAATGTCATTTAACTGACTGGACAAAAAAAATGAGGGGGAGAGAAGGACATTAAACGACCCGAGTCATATGCAGCTCTGCTCCTTAAAAGTGGTGTAACATTACTTTAGTTGTGGCGGAGAAGGAAACAGCAGTGCTTATTATCCCATCTCAAAATTTCCAAGTCTGTAGACTGAAATCATTAATCTTTTGGTCAAACTAACTCCTTCAACCTCCAGGCTACAGCCACCATCTACCCACCATAACCCAAGCCAGCTCCAGCCCAGACCTACCCAGCCCATACAAATCCAGCTTGCGTCAGCTCGCTGTCATAGCGAGGTCAGGGGTTCTCTGGGGTTTCGTGAGGTTCGCGTCAGAGCGGAGTTGGACAGGGGCAGTCTGTCAGCTTGATTGACAGCTGGGCCTCACGCTTATAAACTTTAATGGCTCTTGTCAGGGTAGTCCAGGGGCCCCCACCCGGCAGGTATGGCAAACGCACATATACACACACACAGATTATGCAAGTGTACTCTAACACAAGCCTAAATTTCTCCAGCAGATCATCTGTGATGACAGTTCTGTTTATTTGAGTTGGTGGTACTGGCCTTGGCTGGACGTCTGCATCTTAGTGTCATCGTAAATGTGTCGCAGTCTTTGATGGAGAAGTGCAACAGAAACGTCCTTCAGTGATGGTTCGAATGATCTCTGAGGAAGTCTACATCTCTCTGTGACACAGCTGTCCAAAATAAAAAAACTCCTGCCCAACAGAACTGAGACACCATGGAAAGCCATGAGCTGAGCGTAAGGAATGTGGCCCGGTAAAAACATTCCTAAGAGAGGCTGAAACCAAAACAGTGGAAAGAGGAGGAATTCCACTTGTTCAGCAAAGAGAAAGTGCACAAGGCATCCATTGTTTACTGTTGTGTCCATGTGCATGTGTCGGCAGTCACTAAAACCAGTTGATTATGTTATGCTAAGTGAACACGGAAATGATGTGTGTATTGTGCAAAGCAGGTGACCTTTTTTGGGAAAAAGGTGTGGGTTAGCCTTGTTCTTGGGGGGTGGGGGGTAGTGGGGGAACAGTGAGATCCAAAGGGGGGGGGGAGGACAGGTGAAGTCGAGCGTCTTACTGTAACTCGAGTGTAAACACACAGAATAACCTCATTGACAGCTGGTAACAATTAGCATATTAGCCAGTTGTTTATCAAATAATTGCTAACAACCGTGGTTCGAGCTGGGCCAACATCTGTTTGTGAGCAATCATCAATTAGTCCAGAGTTCAGAGTTGACTAGTGGAGCTGCCAATGCATCATTCATGAGCTATTTAACTAGAGAAACTTCAGCATTATGCATTACAGCGGTGGGACTGAATAAAAGAGCCCGTAAAGTCCATTCAGCAATTTTCTTCCCTAACTCTTTCCCACCAGCTAATTTGAGCTGCTTTCAAAAGAAACCGAATACTCATTATAGCAAAGCTTGTCTTAACCTGCCAAAGAAAGTACGGCTATAACTCTCATACGAGTTCGAGTAAAACACTGAAAGTACAAGATCCAGAGGAAGAGAAGATGATGCAAGGGACACCTTCGTAGCTGCCAAAATACATACATAATATTTAACATTTATACTGTACATCAATGTATATAACAGAGTGTTTTGCAGTAGTTCTAGTCATGTACTGGGTTCATGATACTTTCAGACAATACAACCCCCCCCCCAGGCAGCTCGAAGCAACACAAACAAATGCACAGCTGATCCAGCTGTGATCGTATGCCTCAGTCCACCCTCCAACACACACATGCAAAAACTAAAACAGTCTCAAAGAAAGAGAAAAGAAAAGTGCTCAATCATTCAAAAAAAAAAAAAGAAAAAAAAAAAGCTTTTTTTCTGACTGTTATTCATGTGATGCCCAGATGGCCTTGGACCTTGTTTTTTTGTTTTTGCCATTACCAGGACAGAAAAACAAAACAAGAAAACAGGCCTTCATCCTTTCCCTCCAGCTCCATCCCCCACTGACGTTTTCCATCAACATTCCTTGTCCATTACAGAAACGTTTGCTGAGATTACGTTAGAAACACTTGCTTCCTGCTGTTTTGATCTGATTAGGGACATTTTAGCCTATTTTCTTTCTTTGCTATCAGCTATCAAAGCACCAAACAACCGAGTGATCTGCCTTTGTTCAAACAGCTGAAATCACTTGCTGCCAAAGAGCCAGCCGGAGCAAACTCTAGTTCTATCTTAGTAAGGGAAAAACATCTACATTTGTGCTCTTCACAATTTTATTCAAATCAGTCTGCTCATTCAACACATGCCAGAAAGGCCTTCTGTACAACATTTCCTATCAGGCTGCTGCGATATATATATATATATATATATATATATATATATATATATATATATATATATATTTAAAATCATCATTCAAGATTTTGTTTTTTGAATTAAAGATGAAGCCAAGTTGTTGTGACTTGTGTATAGTAGCCAGGTTTGTTGAAAAAGACTTTGAAGACCTGCACAGGTACAACACTACTTGCACACGCTTAATAACAATAGCTTCCTCCCTCCCGACTTCAAATGACTGCTCCATTTCCGTTTATTATCGGATTCCAAGACCAAGGCTGACCCTGCTTGCAGAGGTGTGAGGGTAACCACTTTCAGATGTGTATCAATGACAGGGCCCCGGTGAGAGGGATGCCCTGCAGAGCCGAGGCAATTGACGCTCCCTGCCTCCTGCCTATTTTCGAATTTTCAGCTCCCCATGGCACTCGTCCAGGTACCTCCTTCCAAACCCCTGCTGAGACTGGTGCTCTACAGGCGGCTGAAACCTTAGAAGCAAAGCCCCTGGCCTAAAATATTATTTTTGCTTCAGGGCGGTACTGTGAGTAACGAAAGTGTCCTTCAGGCTGGAAGTCATGTGCACAAACCTTCGTGACAGCAAAAAGCATCCGCCCTTCTGAGGAGTCCTTGAATTCCCGAAGCTTTAACAGATGTAATGGCAGTGCTATGTACTGCAGCTTCCAGTCATTGGTGGGCAAAGTGCAGGTACAGAGAGGTAGGTTATTACGTTTAGCCTCCAAGTTCAGGCATTTCCCATGAGCTGGAAGCTTTCTTTGATCTGTTTAGCACATAGTCAGCGGTTAAAACATCGCCAACATGCTCACACTGCACTTCACTAAGCTGCACTTTGTGATTCTTTTTAGAAACGTGCTACACGGATACACGTTATTACTTACAGTGTGACTGCGACATTAATCTCCGATGTTCAACACCTTTGCGTTACAGAAGATAGTAAAATGGTCAGGTGCACTGGCTTTCAGCAGGAAATTTACATCCTAACTTACAAAGCAACCAGAAGCTCCTTTTATCCTTACACCGCAACCATCCACGCCATTCAAGTCACCGTGGTATGCGTCGACTCGACGTGCAGTTTCATTTCTCGGGAGGTGTGAAACCAGAAGCGTAATTCATGTGTAAATAATTAGATAAGATAATACGGTCATAGATTCGATTCCAAAATCCACACGGAACACGGTCTACAAATGTACAAGGCTGGATCAAGACACTACCTTAAACATGACTGATATAGATTCACAGTTAAATATCTCATACTCACGAAAGTCATTTTTATTTTGTTTTTCATGCAGGCTTTGTTTAGAGTTTGTAAAATAAAAGTATATTTTTAATTACTATTGCTTTTTAGTATTTTGCATTAAAGTGTCCCAAGGAAGTTGTTAATAACACTGCACCAATACATTGTTACACCACATGGTATGATGCAAGTAGTTTATATGTATTTCAAGGTGCTCTATACTGCTAAACGATACTGTAGAACTGCAGAAGATGATGGCTTTAGCAGGAACACAAACAAATCCAATGACAACCAACGCGCCGAGGCTGCGCTTGTGGCCGAGACTCCAGCAAGCAACAGTTTAGATTTAGTTCGCTTTCTGAAAATAAATGTTAATATATGTGAATCTGGATATTAATCCTCGATGTAAAGTGTCTCTCAAGAATCTCCACTTCACACCGCAGTTCGGTGGTTCTTTTGCAATGAATCAGACACCAGCTAGAAGAAAACTGTGGGTAGCCATGAATCACAGAGCTGCTCCATTGCCCAACCTACACACTCCACAATTAACCTTCTGCCTGGAAATCCTCCCTCTGACGTATTTTTGTGTGTTTGGCGCTCACTTCCTGTCTGAGTGGTGGGGTAGATGAAGAAATGTGAAGAGCTTGGGGTTGGATGAGTTAAAAATAAAAATCAGCTTGCTGCTGTTGCACAATTGTACAAGCTTGTGGTGCATAAAAAAGATCTCTGAAAACAGGTTCATCCTTTAGCAGGTACTACGGACTAAAACACTGCCCTTATGTAAGAAAATACAAGACAAACACTTAAATATTGAATCCTAAAATATTTCAACAGCAAATTAAGAACTTAAATCATCGCTCAGTGGTTCATTCACAACACTTTTTGTTTTAGCACCATTCATTTAAAAGGTACACAAAAAGTCTGCAGAGTTACTGCACTGGAACAGCTCAAACTCCAGTGTAAGAATTATATCAGTGCTTCACATATCATCACATATCAGCTGACACAGGCAAACAGTCATCTTTAATGTGCTGATCGAGAACAGTTTGACAATAATTTATACAAATATTTAAAGTATTCTCTGCTTCTCTCTCTGCACATCTTACCTCATTGCCAAGCAGAGCAGAGATGCAGGCTTCAGAGGCATCACATATGGCTGTGAGGTCGTGACCCCCCTCCAAGGCAAGCACCAACCGACCGCCTGCCAGACCCATCAGCTGCCTGGTCAGGTAGCCAAAGCCTGGACAGACAGGAAATCACAGCAGAAACGGCAAAGGGAGGAAGAGAAAAAGAGCAAGAAGAAGAATGAAATGGTTTTCAGCCTCTAACTTCCTTTCTGGATATTGATCAAAGAAAAAAGGCAGAAAAAAGGGGCTGGAGCGTGGATGAAGGAAGGGGTGAATGCATCAGAGGGGAAAAGAGAAAGCGAGTGCACTGTGGATTTACTGGGGGGCAAAAAACAAGCCCTAATATAAGCCAGGTTTAATTTTAATAAATGTGGCTTTGCGTTTAGTCTTGGTCACAGCCTTTGATGTTTTTCCTCTCAGGACGAGGGGAGTTCTTATATATGTATTCAGCCATACTTTAGTCCCCCTAAATTCTACCATATCCCCTCTTGCTGCAATCCTCTTTAACCCCCCCCCCTTTGACAACAAAGACCCCTAGCTCTTATTTGAGATCTGCAGGATGGTTTTAGAAAAGCTCTTTGCTGTCACGCCAGGGTCTCTATCTGAATATGTGAGTCAGATATGCACACTGCACACAAAAGGGTGAGTTTATGTTTGTGAGTCTTTCCTAGTATTGAAAGCAGTGCAGCATTACACAGCACGCCTTAAGATGTGCATATATGATTCAGCTCATAGAAAAAACAAGTTTAGAAGAAACGAAATGGACAGTTCGAATCAGCACTTACATTTGGCTGTCAGTTTGTATCCTCCCAGTGGTGGGGCATGTCCATCTACTGCATCAAAGCCAGAAGATACCAGAACCACATCAGGTGCAAACTCGTTGGCAACAGGCATGACCACCGTCCTGGGAGAAACAATAAGCAAGGTAATGTATCTGTAGCAAACACTTTACTCAAATCTCAGACAGTCACAAGGTTTTTAGCTTCTGATGTCTATATTTTGACCTTACACACCAGCGTCTGTATGAATAACAGTGGATGAGTGCTTCTTATTTAGCTTGCTGCCCCACACAGGAAGGCCAGAAACCAGAAGTCATTTTAAAGTCTAGTGTTTCTCAAAAACATCACAAAAACCTTGTTGATAAGTGAGGTTAGATTTTGTCACACAGCCTGGTGGAACATTCTCACTATTATATTATATTTTTCAAGCAAGGCTATCAAAAGTGCCACAATACATTTCACTGGCATTCTTGCAACCGGATATTCTTGAACTGCCACATATGGTTAATATTTAATCTAAATGACAGGGTGACTGGGCTGCCTGCTCTTACTGTATGAAACATGTATTTGTAAAAAATAAAATTAAAAAAAAAATGCATAAAATACAGCAAATACTTCAGATACAAAAAACAAACAAACAAAAAAAAATATGCTGCTTAAACCACCAAAAGAAGAATCAAAACCACCAAGCCTGAGATTTCAAGATTAAATTATAACACTATTAGAAGCTATCCCATGTGAATATAAACAGTTAGTTTTTCCCACTGTCATATTCCCAATACGTGAAACTGTGTTGAAGGATGAGGAACTCGCAACAAAATATACGTGGACATTAAAGAGGCATGAAAACAAAGTGCTCACATCAGCAAACTCGGGTCTGACAGATTTATAAATACCAAAAAATGATCACCTCGGCCAAGGAGGTTATTAATCACGATAGCTCGGAACGTTTTAAAGGAATTCTGATAAAACTTTGTAGTCATGTTTATCCATCCATTAAAATTTGGGTTAGATCTAACAAGGTCTTCAAGGTCAACTTGATGATTTATTATTGGAAAATTGACAAACATTTTTAGAACTTAGAAACTATGAAGTGTGGCGTGTATTGGCAGCTTATAGAAAGTACCATATAAAGACTTAAAATATCATGTCAGATTTGACCTCTGCTTCGAGTTCAGCAGATTTATCTGAAGGTCAGTGTGATATAATGATATATAGAGCTGCTTGAAACTACGTTAATTACTGCCACTGTCTGTATTGACAATACATAGGCATATAGGGACTGATACATTCAGTATTGTGTTAGCTCTGATGGCTAAAAGAAGAGTAACAAGGACAACATATCTGGAGAAATAGCTTCAGTGTTCTTGGTTCCCTTATGATGTTACTTTATTCCACTAAGGGGATGCTACATTTCACTTGCACCATGAATGAATTGCTCTATTTTTTAATACAGAGTTTTTTTTCTAAATGTCATTTTTCTCCATTTTATGGTTTTCAAAGCAAACATCCAACTAATCAGTTTGTTTGTACAGTATGTGTGTGGTAAGGAAGACTGCCACATAAATGTTTGAAGTGAAAGCTTTGGAAATTTAGTGCAATGCACCACATGAACCTTAAGTAAAAAGGAAAAACGCAAGGACAGATATAATTGCATATGTGTATGCGTGTTAAGTATGGAGGATAACTAAGACTGGATGGGTGTGGTGAATGAGGGCCACTTGTGTACAACCTTCATCTGACTGCTTGTGTGCAATGTGTCATACACAGAAATCAAATCAACAGTGGAATAGTGTGGAATGATTCACTACAAGCTGTGGCTGGAAAATCCAGTCGGGTTTATAGGATGACCTTGTTCTGAAGAAACGGTATTTGGTATTTATATTTGATTCTTAGGTATTTTTGAACAAACAGATCAGGTAAAATAAGATTAGAGTAGTTTATATTTGCTTTTTTAATCATTATGTAGACCAGTGGTTCCCAAACTTTTTTTTGCTAGGTCCCCCTTTGTTTTTACAGGAACCCCCCCACAAACACATCCTCCAGCCACACACGCCCATATTTTGTTTTCAAACTCCACTGCAGTTTATTTCACACCTCAAAGATTTGTAAACAATTAAACAAATAAAAGTAAACTGCAATAAATTACAGGTTGCAATAAATTAAACTACTACTACTACTATACTAACAGAAAAACAAACCATCTTTATGGTGTCATTATTTTACGTGTAGTTGTTTTTTTGTTTTGTTTCACTGTGTAAGAAGATTCAACATTGCTATCAATACATTTTTCAAAAAAAAAGCCTCTCTGAGCAAAATGGGTTTAAAAACATAAACAGCTGTGGGATACTGTTTGTCCGTGATTTGGACAGGGGGAACAAATTGTGGCAGGATCAGCCTGATATTATTTGTATCCCACTGTAACTTTACTGTATAAAGAGCAAACATCTCCAAAATTTCAGGAGTAGTTGGTCATTATAAGAAGTGTTTGCGAACTAAAAATCAAGAATGTGGGATACTGTTTGTCCGTGATTTGGACAGCCCAGCGCAGGGGAAACTAATTCTGTCGGGGACACCTACCTTGGCACCACCGTTGTGCAGGTGAAGCCAAAGGCGAGATATGCTTCATCATACTTTCTAGTCTTTGGTTTGGAAGCATATTTGGCGATGCTTCATCTTCTGCTTTGCGTTTGTGTGGGAGCCCCGTCAAAAACCTGTCCATTATGCTAGCAGTGTCCAAGCATTCTTTTGTTTATTCATACCGCACCCCCGCTGCAATGGCTCTGCGCCCCCCCGTAGGGGGTGTGCCCCCACTTTGGGAACCACTGATGTAGGGGATTAGACACAACAATTTTGTAGTCCTATCACAACCAAGTATTTAAAGGGGGAAAAAAATAACAATAATACAACTTTTAAGAAGTGAAAACTTTAGATATTTATGGGGTTTCTATAAATTATGAACCTGTACTAATCATCCTTGAACTAGTAATAACAGGAGGGGCACAGACATATCATGTGACATAGCATTCTGGTTTAGCATAATTTACAATGTCTAAATGAGTTCATAAATAGGACTTCCCAGATGGCAAAACAAGTGTCTCTGTCATTCGCTGTGGAACCTCTGGCATGGCACAACACTTTTTGGGGGACCTGGGATATTTGGGCAAGTAGCATTTTAGTGAGGTCTGTGACTGATGGAGTACCACAGGGTTTCGTTGTAGGTCCCCTGTACTTTGCTGACCTCAGGAACACGGTGTTGGTTTGCCAGCTGTGGGTGAACAGCATGCCCTGAGCTCCGTAGGCCGCAGGTTTTTCCATCTCTTGCTCACCACCAAATTATAACCCTTAGCTGTGCGCACCCCACCCCCCACCACAACACAACACTCCTACATACACACAGCTGTCTGAGGGAGAGGTGGGAGCTAGCACTGGGAGGTTTTTGGGAGTCCCAGACAGCAAGTATACGCAGAGTGTGAGCGTCACTGTGCGCTAACGTGCAGCTGGCAGCGTTTCAGATGAAAACGTCAGGCCGAATAGGATGAAAGACAGACAGAGTGAAAAACAAAGTGAGCTTAATCGAGTAAAGACATAAATAAAAAGTGGATGAATGAGGCGAAAAGCATGGCATACTGCATCTTTTTTTGTTGTTGTTTTCCAGCCTTTGATATACTTTAAGTCAGACAGCCGTGAACAACACAAACGTGTACATGAGCAGAAGTCAGCACAGAAAATTATGTTTGGATTTACGTTAAATTAAAAAGGACTTTTGCTAAACTCTCTGACTAACTGCTAAATTTATTTAAGCATACAACCTTGGCCCATTAACATTTGGGGGCCATAAAGACCCCACACTAAAAGAAGCCTGCCACAGACGCTTATGTGGCCTGACACACGACTTGGTGGGAAACCTTGACTGCCAAGGATATGCCTCAACCACCGAGGGCTCCTCCACCCTCTCCCCTCCAACCTTGAGCACAGACAGCAACAGTTCTGGTCACAATGCTGAAAACTGCTGGTGTCGACAGTTCCACACCCCACCCCACTGGAATAATATCCTGACATTTAAACAAATAAAAAGCCACAGTAATCAATTACCAGACTGGCAGAGAGGGAAGTAAGTGGTTTTGAGAAGGGCTAATTGTGCGTGAATCAGAGGCTATGCATGCTGAGATGAAAAAGACTTTTTGTTAATTAAGGGAGGGGAGAGTTTACGACTGAGCCGTAAGCGACGGGACATCCTGACCAAAGAGGCTGACAATCTAAACCACTGCTGGCTGTCTCCCAGTTACATTTAACTACAAATACAATTACTTGACAGCTACGTGGTATAAACTTTTGTTTAACATTGTTTGGCTTACCTAGCAACAGGTGCACATGTGTCAGCTGAGTCTGCATGCACAGAGAGCACAAAGGAATGCTGAATGGCTGTTACACTTCAGCACTTTATCGCTGCTATGAGACGGCTTTAAAAAGAATACTCAAAATAGATGCAGCGGAGCTCGGGTTCGAAAACACCGGATCCTACACTTTTTCTGCAAGCCTGGGGACATCACTGGGGGTATTCTCTCAGTCTCTAGAAAGAGAAGGAGCTCTTTTCCACAGAGTGAGGAGCATAGCCAAGGTTGTATGAACAGATCGCCATGCGTAAAATCTGTGGAGGCAAACACACATCTTCGCTTGGCACCGCTTTAAAAGACTTCTAAGTTGACCATGCTCAACCTTATAATGCACGCTTTTTTTCATTTACTCTGCTCCAAGTAATTTCTCCTCGTCTGATTCCAGTGAGCACTTTTAGTATTTGGCACATGTCACCCAACATGATTTCAAGTGTGCACACTCGCACAAGTTAACACGGCAATAGGTCTTGGCATAGCAGTAATTTTTTTGAGCCAAGAAAAACTTCCTTTCTCAGGACTACACATCTTTATGTAATTAATCTAGTCCTGAATTTATACGTTGCCAGATCTTGATTATGCCCTGTGATCCGATGTACTTCAGCTTTGTAACATGAAAAGCAAAGGGATGAAAGGTGGTACTGTGATGTACATAAAAAAAAAAAAAAAAAAAAATATTACTATCCTATCATTGTGTATAAGGTGACTGGTTGCTTAAATCTAGATAATTGTCTGCCTCCTCCAAAATGACACCAAGTTAGATATTTGTAGGCTTTAAAGCTCAGAGAAATTCATCCTCATCGGAAAAAAGAAAGAAAGATCCTTTAGAGGGAGCAGCACTTGTCAAATCAGCAAACAAAAGGTTAAACTGCAGGCTTCCCCCCTTCGTTCATAAAAAATGAACAGGAGAGCGGGAGAAGAGAGAGAATAAGAGAGCGAAAAACTCACACACGCACACTTACACTTCAAAGCCCTGTCATCTGGCTCTGCGGAGAGCTGGTTTGAATTAAATTTAATTTTCCTCCTCTCTCGTCTTTCCAAGTTCATGGCAAAAAGAGGGAGGTGGGTGGGATGGGGGGGTGAGAGAGAGAGAGAGGGGAGGAAAGCGACGGTGCTTCTGGTTTTCATTAGGGCCAATTTTCTTATCTTTTTTCTCTGTGCTTTCTGGAGGCTCAGACTTGATCCCCTGCAAATGCAACGTGGCACAGGCCAGAGGAGGAATGGGAAGGTACTGGCTGCAAGGCACGCATCCCCTCCTCAAGACAGAGAGAGGAAGGAAAAGACCAAAACACACAAGTAATAAGACTGAAAGAGCAACTGTGTTCACCAGGTGTTTATTTTGGGTTGTAGATGTGTGAGCAAACAGATATAAAAGGTGTGCATTTGCACATCTGTTTCACTGTGCACATTTTGCACACAATCATGCAAATCTGAATCAGGGCATGATGCATTTGTTTGACAGTGAGTGCACGCAAGAACTGTGTGTGCGTTTGTGACAGATCTATGACCTGCACACAGGTTTGCTGGTGTCCCCGTGGGGCCTATAAATTGTCCAATACCTCTGGAGCCTCTGGGAATTAATGGTGACAGGACCTGAGGTTCACAAACACCAAACTCTTATTCTCCTTCATGTTAAGAGCTTCAGAGCTCTAACACAAAGAAGGCCGAATCGCAATCACATAAACAACTTAAGCAAGCACAGGCCAATATGCAAATGCACGTATCTGTGTTCATCACTCCAGGACAAACACACACACATACCAAAATAAGGGCATAAGAAAAGTTGATCCAGGCGATGGCAACACTGTTAGTCCAGTGTGTGTGCTTAAGAGTGTTTAATGTAATATTATTAACTATTTTATAATGGTAA
>VVHJ01015987.1:36290-47374 GCA_015107715.1 Tylochromis polylepis | reverse complement strand
TTTTTTTTGAGTTTTTTTTTTTTTTTTTTTTTGTTTTTTTTTTAATGTGTGTGTTGTTTTTGTTGTATAATATTTCACCTTCAAAAAGCTTTTAAAACCTCTGCATTTTTGGTAATTGACGTGAAAAATAAGCTATAGACTCACATAAAGTCATTGTGTGTCGGGCATGACGTGACGTTTGGTACAAGTAACATTATCCGGTGATGATTTCCCTCTCAGATGCTCTCACGTTGTCTGCAACAGATCCTGAGGGATCTGAAAGCATGTTAGAATCATTTCCTCCCCGCTGCCTCGCCCAGGGAACAATTCAGCTGCTCTAGTTATTACCTAGTTACATTATTGTTATTGTATTAGCGTTACATTGTCGCTTTGTGTGGGGGGGTCACATGGGTACAACGGACGCATTCCTTTGATTGAAGGCACCGCAGTAATGGAGAAATAGGGGAGTCCTTGAAACGAGAATGTTGGTTTAAAAAGTTTAATTTGTTACAAGAGTTGGAGCATGAATGTAATCAAACTGTGTTATTACACAGTTTGATCAGGAGACTGCTTATTAAATATAAGGCTATGGTTACACCGAATTGTTTGTTTTTCTCCTTTCTTTCTTTGTGTGCATGTGTGTAGTTTTCACTTTGCTTTTTGAGGTTGGATAAATTTACCCTGAATTATGTTTGAGTTTTAGTCTCTAAAGAGACAAGTGAAGGAAAGAAAGGCCCTCACTCCTTTTTAGTTTAATTTTGTAGAATTTGTTGATTTCTTTATTTTACATTTCTAAGCTGTTTTGCTCTGTGATCCTGAATTTATTATTTTTTTGACCAGTTGTTTTTCCACGTTTTGGCTGCTGTTACACATTAAGATCCCGGTGTCCGGAGCAAGGTGGCTCAGTGGTTGGCACTGTTTCCTCACAAAAAGAGGGTCCTGGGTTCACAACCAAGAGGGTCAAACCTGGAACTAGTAAGGTGTATCCTGAGTGGATTTCATAGCAGAGGGAACGTTTCTTCCTTTAGACATTTTTCACTGCTGGATGCAAAATGGCCCTTACAACAATTAGTGCTAAAGCCTTACAGGGTACTTGTTGACTGTGTAAAAGATTTCCAGGTGTGGCTATTCATCCATTTGATTTACATTTTTATATCAGTTCTGTGTTTTCTCTCTAGCCTGGTTTATGTGAATACCATCATAGCTAGATTGAGAAAAACTGGGCAGACTTCCCTGGCTGACTCGTGTTATTGCCAGCCTCACTGAAGCTGAAAAGACATCCCCAGTATGTTGAACTTGCTTTTTATTGCAATATTTCGATAAGGTGCACATGATGTGACCGGACAAGAACATGACATTATGTGTAGATAAAGATAAAACAAAAATTCGGAACATTTCTTGAACGTAAATCGTAGTCTTGTTTGCACGACCTGCATGTTTGCGGTTATTCTTTATGACTGCTCTTGCTTTAGCTGTTTGGATTCTTTTAGCACTCAATACGTGGCACCAAACGGCACACAGATATAGACACACCTGTTCACCAAACGCATAAGCACTCACGTGACTCATGTAATGGATTAGCTCTATTATTATTACTATTTGACGCTTAACTGTCGAGTCAAGCGAGGCACCACTAATGACTCAGTTCCACAATCCTCTGCAGCGGCCATTGATGTCTGACCTTTTTATCAACTGGGGCAAGACATGAGCCTGTTTTGCTTGCGAGGATCAGTAAAGTATCACTTTATTATATTATGTGACATTAGATGAAAGGCTCGGCCATATAGCCCAATGATGTTTTGCTGGCACTAAACATTACTGCTTAGGTAATGTTACAAAGCAGAGCAGGATTGCTTCATCAGTAATAAATGAATCGATGTTATATGTTCATGCCCTGACTTGGCTTCCCTTCTTATTTCCTTGAGGCTCACGTCCAGTCCTCTGGACGAATGTCGGCTGCAGCTGTCTGACAATATCACACTGAGGAGGCAGAGAAACAGGAGATGATCAGAGATTATCAGATGAGACTCCTATAGTACAGTATATCCCATTATGTGTTCGTGTGTATATGCAGTCCCTGGTACTAGTGTGAAGTACTCTCACAGAAAGAGCTCTTGGATATCATGATAAAGGCCAGCAGACAAAGGCTGGTTATTATATATGGGGAATTTTATGTGAACTAACATGTAATGCAACTAGGTCACTCTAAATTATCTAAATTTCCAAAGAGCTATAAAACACAGAGTACCTATGAAGTGTATGAATATGAATAGGTACTGTAGCACTGAAGAGGTGGGATTGTACAGCTAGGTCCATAAGTATTTGAATAATTACACTTTTTTTGCAATATTGCCTCTGTAAAATTTTTAATCCGGATTTTAAATCATGCAATCAAGATGTGATTGAAGTGCAGACTTGCAGCTTTTATTTAGGGAGTTTAACAAAATAATTGCATTAACTATTTATGAATTAAAGCCATTTTTAGACACAGTCTCTCATTTTCAGAGGCTCAAAAGTAATTGGACAGTTACCTTACAAGGCATTTCATAACCAGGTGAGATGTGCTCCCTCATTATTTCATGCTAAATGAAGGAACTAAAAGATCTGTACTTGATTTAAAACCTGTTCAGTGGAAATCTCATTATGAGCTCCAAAGAGATGTTGAGCAAGTGAATCAAAACCCAACATCAGCTTATTAGAAAGATATCAAAAAGTTAAGAAATGGCCACATCAAGAATCTGATACATTTTTAAAAAAGGAGACAACTAAAGTGAATAAAGTGGACGACTGAAGAATTATTTCCTTGAAAAAACAACATCACAACATCTAACCAAGACAAGAACACTCTTGACCGAGGTAGGCTTTTCATTGCCAAGGTCTAAAATCAAGAGATGCCTTCATTTATGAAAACACAGAGCGATTACAACAGGATGCAAACCAATGATTACGATTAAGAGCAGGAAGTTCAGATTTAGACTTCGACAGAAAACATCTAAAAAAGAAAACCAAGACGACCTGGTACCAGGATGATGGGGAGAGAAGAGAATTCATGGCTGCCAAGAGAACCAGGTCACTAATCTTATACACAAGAGTTGATAGCAACTGAACTTATTTTTAGGTTCTTGACGGCGTCTCACCTCCCATTAAAAAAGCTTCTTTAGTTTTTGGTGTGTGTGGACTGTGCGGAGTTAACTTTATTTGGTTTCTGAAGTGGAGCATAATAGAATAAGTTCAAGAATCGCTGGCATAGTCGATGTTAAGGAGAATCAAACAAAGCACCGGTCTATGGTTACATTTCAGGGACTGCTAGGTGTGAGAACTAACAATGATGAACAAAGAATATAATATTTGAATTGTGAGAAAATTAAGAGAACAGTGAGTGGTGAAAAAAATGCAGTTCCTCTAATAGCCACTACACCCTTTTCCATTCATGGCTCTGTGGGAGATAAACTTTTAGAAAATCACCATCAGGTCAGGGTAATTTTGTATAGGAAACTGTAGTTTAGCTTTTGCTACCTCGAATTATCATCCTATTTAATATCACTGATCACTTCCCCACTCGACCTTTTCACTGAAATATATTCACATCCAGCACCAAACAAAACAGATCAAACAACCAAACTGTCAAACTCATGTCTTCAGTCCCCCAAACCAGTGGATGACATCACAAAGTGTATGCTCATATCTGTATTATGGCACCGCATCAAACTCTTGAGACATCTTACTGCAAGCTTCTCTTGGCTCCTCCCTTATTCACAAGGGGTCACCGCAGCTGATTGGTCAGCATAGTTGATTTTTCCCGAAGAAGCCCCTCAACTACTGCTTTCTGGACCCACTGTTGAGACATCATATTGAAAACTAAACTTAACGTCAGCCTCATGATGGTGGCCAATCCACTAGCTGGATTCATCCTCTCAGGACCAGGAATGTCTCTATAAAATTTAATGGCAATGCTTCCAGTAGTTGTTGAGCTATTTCAGTTTGCTCTGAAACAGTGGGCTGAGATGCTAGTGTTGCTATGGAGCTACACTAATAGCAAATTAAAAAAGCCTAGCTACGTTATTAACATGCCACGGTACCCAGGTTTCTAACAAAGTACTCCTGCTAGCATATTTCGCTCCCTCAGTGCAAAGATAAGGTTGTCCAGGTTCCAGCAACAATGCAATATTGTGATGTTTAAACAAGCTATGTATGACTGGGATAGCAATAACTGTGATATGAGTGTGCTGGACAGTCTCTGCTATCTTAAAAGATTAAATCCTAAGTAAGATATGCTGTATGCATCATAGTTAACCTTCTAGTATCTTTTGAATGATCAGTTGTTCATCCCTGGAACATCTTTCCTGCAGCTGTAACCCACCAGGACAGGAAAGTACAGGCTGGTTTCTATTTGAAATGTTGTCCCTGACCACTTATCATGCACATAATGACACAAAAGGTAAAACTGATTAGATCAGCAGAAGAGCAAAGGCGCTTGGGACCTCCTCTGACTCGTTCATTCATTCTCTGTCCCTCTCCGAGCAGCCTGATCAATGCCGATCATGGAAATTGAGCCCCATAAACCTCGATCCTGTAACTGCTATCTTTCCTGTCTGCATGGCTCTCGCTATCCATGCATCAAATAAATGTCAAAAATTCAAAAGGAGGCTGCTCTGCTCCCCCTTTGTATAAAAAGGAGCATTTAAAAACACAAAAGGAGAGGAGGCTCGGTCTACCTGAATCCCAGTGTTCCACTGGCGCAATCCATCTGCCATTTTCTTTTTTTACTGCAGGACACACTGTTGAGGGTTCATTGTGAATTTATTGTGCTCAAGTAAAAAAGCAGAGCCTGGCCAGCTTCCCATAAGGAAGAGTCACCTTGGCCCTCAGAAAGTAGATCTGATTAAAACTGAGCCCTGCGGAGAAAACAGAAAGGTTCACCTCGTGTCATACAGACTTCCTGCTGAAACACCCCACAGTCTTTTTCACATGTTGTACACACGTCCAAAAACCTGTAAAAAATTATATAGAATTTATGAGCTTATGTTCATGGATGTGAAATCACACGCTTTATAACCGATACCTTTTGTTAAGGGTGAGATTGTGAGCTGTAGCAAGTTGTTGTTGGGTAGCAAGCGATTGGTATGTTTAATGTATTCAGATTATAGAGAATACGTTACTAAAATGATGCCACAGATTAATTAATACATTATTACACTTTGATTGGATTGTTAAAATAAAATCCATCAATCTCCTTCCACCTGGTGGGAGGACTGGAGCCTACTGGAGCTGTGATAGGGCGACAGGCCTACAATCTATCAATGGCCAGTTTAGAATTACCAGTTAACCTAATCCCATGTATGTCTTTGGATGTAGCCAGAGTACCCAGAGAGCGAGAACAGACTGGATTCAAACTCAGGACCTTCTGAAGAATCTTTTCTCAGGTGCTGCTCTGTAATACACTGGCAACCTGTCTAGTGTGTACCCCACCTCGCACCCCATGACAGCTAGGGTGGACTCTAGTGCTGTCGAAAGAAGTACACTTCAATGATTCAATAGCTTGTACGACTACCTTCAGTAGCAATGAATTAGACTGTTTTCTGCATGGCTGTCGGTCTCTCACATTGCTGTGGAGGAATTTTGGCCCGCTGTTCTTCACAACGTCACTTCAGTTCATTGCGCTCACAGCATCACAGCTCTCTCAAGATCCCTCCGCAGCATTTCAGCCGTTCAGTTTGAGGTCTGGACTTTGACTGGGCCATTGCAGACCCTTGACTGTTAATGTAGATTTGCAACTGTGCTTGGGACCATTGTTCTGTGGCATGACCCAATTTTGGCCTCACATTTGACTCATGAATACTTTCGGTATACAGATGTGTTCAATGTGTTCAATGTTCAATGTGTTCAATGACTGCAAGGTGCCCAGGTCCTGTGGCTGCACGTTATGGCCAAACATCTGGTGTCATCTGTACAAAGGACATTGTTCCAGAAGTCTTTTGTTTCGCTAAGCTGTGCTACCATGTTCTTTTTAGACTGAAGTTTCAAGCTTTCAAACCTCAAGTGTTTTGCCCATTTGCCCAAATCTGGAAATGGCAGGAAACCCAGTAGCTACATTTTACAACATTAACACTATCTACACTCTTACTTAGTGTTTAGGACAGTGTGGCCTGTGCAGTGAGATGGCTTTAAAACTTTAAAACGCTATTATTTATTGGCAATAACTTTGCAGGTCTTAGCTAGTCAGACTGCTTCAAGGCTGTTACTGATGAAATAACTCATTTTTAAAAAGCAATGCATACATAAAAAAACAAAAAGAAAAGCTCAAATGAACTGCTTTTCAGACATTTGTGGAATTTTTATGCTGCCAGAAGAAATGTAAAAAGTAGTGACATTCCATATAGAAATTATCATCCTGTGAAGCCTTGGAGCCTGTGGATGTATTCACCGTGGTCTTTGTCTGAGAAGGCTTGTAAAGTGCACGTACACGCACTTTACTGAAGGTTAAATCCAAACCTACACCCCCTCCCCTTGGATCATGGCTGGTAGTGTGCAGGTGAGTGAAGGCTCAAGGCTGCAGTTCAGTGCAGGAAAAAGTCACTGTATAGCTAATGAATGCTACTGCACTTTATGCTTTTTTTTATGTTCGAGGCTCATCTCGTGCAATAGAATAAATTCCATCAGTTGAACATTTGATTAATTTTTTCCACTCAAGTTTACTTTTATTGCTTCTCCATTCACATTGGCATGCTGCAGTAATAGGAATGCGTCAAGGCCAGATTTAGGGCTTTAATCACACTTAAGTTCCAAAAATATTTGCAACCTAATTCATATGGAAACACAAACAGCGGGAAAAAAAGAATATAGAAAAAAATTGCATTGTGATTCTGAATATTCTAACACATCTGCAAAGACATCGTAATAAAATGTAACACTGACAGTAGACACTGACTGATCGTGTGCCACGCTTTTCTTCTTTACATAAGAACATCTAATTTGTTTATATGTAAAAACACTTTATGTATATATAACATTTTTCAACAGATGAAGTCCAAAGGTCTTAGCCGTGACCAATGACTGTAAAAAACATAAGGTTTTATGTGGCCGTTGACCAGTGGAAATGTTCATCAGCTTCAGACAGTAGCCTGATTTCCTTCTAAAAGTGTCATGTATGAATTTCCATAAAAACAGGGAAAGAAAATAAGATTTCATCTTTTGCTGGTTAAACAGCTGGTGGTGTTGAGTCCGTATTTTGGTGCTTGGCGTTTTATTCTGGTGACCACTGAAATCAGTTAATTTAGGTATTCCATGAAAACAACTGCACAAATAAGTGTCCAAAGGTGCTTCAAGGTGGCGAGCGATTTAAAGGCTTTTACAGAATGATGGATGTTAATCGTATGTTTTTATCTTTACTTCTTAAATGTTCTATATTTTTGTGCAGATTTAAGGATGTGAATGAAAAACAGAACCATTAATGGATACAGTGCATCGGTTTAAAGATTAATAAAATATCAATCTGTCTTTTTTAAAAAGATTCCATTTGTTTTGTTAAATAACTTATTTTAGGATCCAAGCATACAAAGCTTATCGTATCTCTTCTAGGACAATTTTTGTTTTTTTCAATCTACTGTACTTTTGGGTAGGCCTGAAAAAAAAAGGAATATAATATGAACAAATTGTAGGGATTGATTTTTTTTTTGTCCCAGGGACTTATTCCAGGCAGAAAATCTATTATTATGTTTCTCAGACGAAAGACACTTTGGGTTTCCTGTTCCAGAAAGAGGGTTAACTTAAACGCGACTCTGAACCTAACTTGCTATGCTGGCAGGTCTTCAAGCTTCTTCAGTAAACTCTGACTCCTCCCCTCCTGAACACCTGAACCAGCTGCCTGATACTCCGTTTCATTTCCTCATTCGTATAGTTAATAGCGGAGTAAATATCGGGGCGCAAACATTTGCAAAAGTTTGCGTCTTTTGAAACAATGAAATACCAATTACATGTCAGTTCATCAGTTTTTATACTTATACTTACAGAGAGACGGGAATCACTGGACAGCGTGATTCTGCAGACATTAAAGCACCTGCCAGGTTGTGAGCCAGCTCCCCTGCACTGAAACAATTACCCCGTTTTAACCTCAGCATCTGTTACACTCCAAATCCCCCAAATAAGTCTTACTAGGCCTGAAATCACAGCCCAAGTAAACGGTGTCTTATCTGTCTGATCCACATTTTTATCATCACATGTGTTTTGTCCATGCCAGCTTAAGATTTGATTTAAATACAAAACACAAAATTTTGTACAACCCTGTACCTTTTAATAAGCTTTTTCTTTCCTTCTCTCTTAAATGTAAACTGGATTCCAGTCAGCTTGATTAAAAAGGAATGGCCAACCTCAGAATTCAAGGTCACACCCTGAATTTCTTTAGCCTGCTTTCTGGAACAAGCTGCTGCGTTAGGAAACAGCAGAGGAGACTCAAGAACAAGGTGTAGAAGCATCTGACAGAGACTGAGGGAGAAGATTAAATACACACCAGACAGAGGGCTAATAAACTCAATCAAGACAATAATTATAGTGGAAGGGGGGGGAAAAAACCCCAGGAAGCCACACGTGGAGCTAACCTTCAAGATAAGGTCAAGAATAAACAGCGAGGTAAAGACAGGGGTCATAAAAGGTGTTAAAAAAGGATTAGTGGAAGTTTCATGGATGTAGATGAGGTGGAACTCAGCTCACATATACCTGTTTAACCCGTATGGAGACTCCACACCTTTATTGCTTAGGCTGCCACCCACAGACCACAAATGGGGCTCTTGCATCTTTTAGGGCTGCCATACTGCAATCAGTCTTTATTTTCTTGCTGTCATTTCAAGCGCAGGTAAAAACCAAAATAGAGAGACTGACATGGATGCTCAGTTCAGGATTATTTATATAGCACCAAATCCCAACAACAGGCACCTCGAGATGCTTTAAAGTGCGAAATAAAAACCCTGCAGTATTCGAGGGGAAAAAACTACAATCAAGCGACTCCCTATGAGCAAGCACTTTGCAATGGTGCTATAGCCTACAGCAGCGTAACTAAGGGATGGTTGAGGGTCATCACCAGTAAGCCTGCAGTCTGAGAGTCTAGTGCTCTGTTAGCATAACATGATACCGATGAGGTCTTTAAAATATGACAGGGCCTGCTTATTCAAGAATTTGTATGTGAGTCGAAGGATTTGAATTCAATTCTGGATTCAACAGTGAGCCAGTGAAGGGAATCTAACATGGGAGAAATACGCTCTCTCTTTCTTGTCACTGTTAGCGCTCTCACGGCAGGATTCTGGATTAACTCGAGGCTTTTGAGGGAGCTTTTAGAACAAGCTGATAAAGATGAATTACAGTAGTCAAGATTACAAGTAATTAATGCATGAACTAGTTTTTAGCATCACTCTGAGACACCATGTTTCTAGATTTATTGATACTGTGAGAATGTAAAAAAAAGAAAAAAAGAAGCAATCCTACATATTAGTTTAATGTGTGTGTCGGAGGACATATTTTAAAATGACTGCCAGGTTCTTCACAGTGTTGCTACAGTAAAGCCATCCAGAGCACATGTCTGGTTAGGCACCATGTTTCTAAGATTTTTAGGCCCAAGTATGACAATTCCCTGAATTTAGAAGAAAATTGTGGGCTTTCCAGGCCTTTATGTCTTTCAGACATGCCTGTAGTTTCATTGGTTTCTGTCATTTGGCTTTATAGGTATATATAGCTGGGTATCATCTGCTTAGCAATCAAAATATGTGCAGTGTTTTCTAATAATACTGCCTAAGGAAATGGTGTTGGTCCCAGCGCAGAACCCTGTGGAACTCTGTGTCTAACTTTTCTGTGTTCTGTGATAGTTGGAATCTATCTATTACAGTGCATTTCCTTTAATGGCTTTAATAAAAAATGTAAATGTTATGATCAAGAGCATCCAGTGCTGCACTGAAGTCTAAAGGACAAGCACAGAGAGAGCTCCAGTTCGATCTGTGCTGCTCAAAGTACAGCGAGTGGGACCAATTTGTCTCTCCACAAAATTATTTTTAGCACCTCAAAGCGAGTTTCTAGGGAGTGGCACCATGATCTATTTGGATTTTCTGGTTGACAAGATCTGAGCTTTGATTTTAATCTTTTGATGAGAGAAGAAGCAGCTCCGTGCATATTATTATATGTTTTTTAAATAATAAATGTGCAGCAGATCTTCACTCCCGTACGCAGGCATGAAGAAGATGTAGGACTCTGGGCACACAGAGCGTTAATAAAACATCAGGAAACCAGGTGAGGTCAGATCAGAGGTCAGCCGGGTGACCTTAGGTCACCGAGCTGAATGGTTTTACTAGCTGCTCCTGTGTTTGCATTGTTCTGAGTCTGGGAACGAGCCACCCACGCCTCCTCTAAGATGTCTCAGAAACACACTGTGTACGGTCCACATGTGAATCAGCTGTGTGTGGCCGGGTTTGCATGGGAGAATTTGCTCCTGTGCACACAAACACAGACACGCTGCCATGTGGAATGCTTGTCTGCTGGCTTGCCTGGCTTGGCCGTGGTGTCGGGTTGCAGTAGGTGTTCCGGAGGCTGCGACCCTGGCATATCTGTGTTTGTTTTATGTCACAGCCCCTCCCTCTGGGGAGATGACAGTCCAGCAGAGCCTGAGGGGATGAAACCTGAGATAGGCAGAGCTTAGTAGTAAACAACAACTCCTTTATGAGGCAGAGGCGGCTGTCTGCCACATTTGAAGATCTCACAGAGAGACAAAGTTTTTTTTTCTGGTTAGGGCACTGGCTCCTAAAAATGAGGTCAGGATAAGCCCTCTGGGGCTTTTTGTATAATAGAAAGCCAAAGAAGTTTAATCCCAATACTTGTTCTTTTAAAGTTATGAAGATTTAGAGTGACTAGCCTTTATAAATCCCGCACCATTCGCTCTGTAACCTTAAACCAACACAAAGCAGCATTAACTTCAAGCCTCTGATAATGTTAAATTAGCCTAAATGTCAAGCCTGTACTTGCTTGTCTTTTTAGTGGTTTGCCCCAGCTGTTGCTGCTGCTGTTTCTGCACGGAGTCCATCAATCTGTCAAGCATTTCCCCTTCAGTTAGCTAACATTAATAGCACAGA
>VVHJ01015987.1:18253-32213 GCA_015107715.1 Tylochromis polylepis | reverse complement strand
AAAAGAGAGGAGGGGGGGGGGGGGGTGGGGGGGGGGGGTCCGGGCTTGTATGTAATGAAATTTAGGGAGCTGAGCCGGTTTATTAGAGCAACAAAGCTGTGTGTGTGTGTGTTGAGGGAGGGCAAAGGGGTTAGATGGGGAAAGAGAGGGTGGTTTTGGGGGTGAGGTGGTGAGGGTGCAGGCTTTGTTTAGGAGATGGGGGAACAATAGGCATCCTCCTGGGTGGGGTGGGGGAGTAGGGTGGAATAGTGGATGCTGGTGTGCAGGGGAGCCGGATTGGGGGTGGTGGTGGGGTGGTAGTAGTGGTGGTGGCTGGATTCTGGCTGTGGGAGGCTGGCGGAGCCTGTGCTGGCTTGCCTGACTGCCCGAGCTCCCCGTCTTTCAGCGCGTCTCCCACATCCACACAGATGTGACTGTATCGAAAAATGTCTCTTTCATTGTTTATATCTGTGCCGATAATCACTGAAGTCACACAACAACACTGTTGTTGCACTTTGAAGAAGATAAGAATGCTGTTACCAAACGTGTGATTCTGCAACATGTTGTAAGATAATGTAAAATATCTCTGTTAGAAGCAAAAAAGTAAAAAATAGCCCATAAAAGCACATCCATACCCACAAGACGTGAAACCAGCTTTACATGGCTTTACTTTTTGCAGTATAATAAGCTAGCGGTGCACTCATTCTGATGCTAATAACTTTTTTTTTTCCTTTTTGCTCAATTTTGTTTTTATTATTTGTCATAACCACTTTTTTCTAACCAAGCTAATGTAATCCCATTTAAATAAAACAAAAAACTATTTTAAAGTACTTCATTGTTTTGATTCCTAAACATTTCATCAACCCAAAACTGATGTGACACAACAGGTAAATACTGCCCAGCGATATCAGTAAATGGCATGTCGTTAGCCGATATTAGTCAACGATATCATGTGATACATAGGGACACAGATGCGTGATTTTGGGTCCTGTGCGTTCTGGAGTATGCCTGAATGGATTGGGATCCTGAAAACACGGAGGTCGGTCAACGCCTTGGGCTCTTTGCTGTATTCCTTGAGATTGTAGCTGAGCAGTTTCTTAAGCGATGTGAGGCTCACTGTCCTTCCACAGGAGGGAAGAGTCACCGGGGAGTGTTGTTGCTATGGGGTCGTGTGCTTTCTCTCTAACGTTGTTTAGGTGGTGATCAACAAAACATCAAGATTTGCTGGCAGAGCATTACAATGTTCTGCAATGCAATCACTTCACTTGTCATTGGCATAATTGCTGTGGCTGATCAGTGTACACCTACCATAATCCATGTTAATTTTTTTTTTACTGAACATACAAAGGCAGGCATGGATTAACCCTAATCCTTGACTTAAAAAATTCAATGAAGATCTCTACTGAAAAAAAGTGACTTGGTTTAATCCTTGTCGCGGGAGCTGAGCCATTGTGTGAATAAACTGCAGATTGGAACTCGGATAAAAACACGCCAATGTCTCTGATATTCCCTTTGAGTCACATTATCTTATTTCATCTGTAAAACTTTTTTTGTTTTTGTTTTTCTTCTGCAAAAACAAAAATTAATAACTAAATAAAAATAGAATTTTTACACGTTACTTTTAAAGCTTCATTTAACATATACTATAAATGCCATCAAGAACAGGAAGTTCAAGTGTTTTATTTTGAAAGTAAAAACAAAAATAAATACTGTAAGCATGATCTCAGCCTTTCGGGGGGTTCGAGCACTAAGCAGAAGAATGGATGAGACCAACTATCCCACCGTGGGAAGTCTGAATCAACCCTCACATTTCCTGACCTCAGCAGGAAGTGAGAAGGAAGTCTAGATTTCAACTACTTCTTATGTATTTTCCCGGCTGGAGGAATTGACGCGATAAACACTCTACAGAGTGGGCCAACAGCTCGCTCTGCTCTCTGAAACTCCCACAGTGGAAAAATGTTTCCCTGCTGTTGTGCTCACGACCTCGGTTTTTGTGTTCAGCAGCCCTGATGGTGATTACTCACTGTTGTTTGTTCTGGTAATTTCTTTTCACTCCGTGCAGAGTGTGATAAATTATTAAAAAATGACATATAATTACCTAATTCGAACAAGATAAGTTTTCACAGACTATGAAGTCTGTTTGTCTTTTTCCTTGAACTTATATCCTTTTTATGATAATTCAGCTGAAACTGGTTTGTGTTTTTGATTTGCTATTAGCAGCTGTGAACAGCAGCAGAAAATATCACAAAAAAGGAATCTTGTGGTTTTTTAATTTTTAAAAAGATAAAATGACATTTTCTCCTCTTGCACATTTAAAGCTAAGAAATTTATAATTAAAACCTGGCTTTTAATTTTACTGTCTCAACAGTTTTTTATTTTTAGCCTTGACTTATAGCACCTAGCCAATTAGCCTAGCTAATGCTCACAACTTCAAGCTAGATAATGCTAACGTTCAAATTAGGGCTGTGCGGTATGACAAAATATATCGGATGATGATATGAAGACACTTATCGTTTCGTATTATACGCTATCGTTTGTTTCGTGGTGTCACAAAATACACCGTTTACGGCAATATATATTTTTTCTCTTCTACCACCTGCGCAAGAATCACGCAAAAGAGTATGGAGAGAGTTTACGGATGAGAAGCAAAAAAGAGCCGTCAGGTGCTCAAAATAAACCTCAGACCCAAACGTTAGAACAGGCTTTTCCCCGCAGCGTGCCGTGTAATAAATACTCACAAAGGAAATGGTGGCTGTTACAACTTATATCTAAAAAATATATAGTTTCATGCATCGGTCAAAACACTCGACTCCAGTTACACGACGCCCTGTCGAAAACACTTAACACAGGTCGAGTTGCCTGAGGTTCACAGAATTTACAGAAAATGCACTATTTTGTGATATATATCGTTGTCGGGATATGAGATTTTGGTCATATCGCACAGCCCTAGTTCAAATCATAATCATAACTTCTAATTTGTACAGCCACTGTGTATTGTGACTCGCTAAATAAGCCATACGCAGGCTCTATCTGATGTGCTGCAGCTGTGTTTTTCCGTGCAAAACAACAAGTATCATGATTTATTGCTAGTGATACCTGAGTGGTGCAAACTTTGCTAAGAACTGAAATAAATCCAGTTTTTTCTTACTTTTACGACTTTTCTACTGGAACTCGCTAACTCGGGAGTAAAGTAACTTCCAAGTTCTGACTTCCAAGGCATACTTGTACCCCAAATGGGCTGTTGCGGAATTACTATAAAAGTTTTATATATATTTTTTTTAACTAGTATGACTACATGTAAATATATAAGCCTTGATTTAATATTTTTGTGCAGTTTATGTTGTTATGAAGTTTGCAGTATAGCATTAATGAAAATAGGAGTGGAAGGAGAGAGAGGGAATGACACACAACAAACATCTATGAAGAAAGCTACCAGCGTAAAGCTAGCTTACCTATCATGGGCTCTGAGCTTGTTACAGTAGCTCAGAAATGTCACAAATGAAGACTTTCAAATCCAGTGCTTTGTTCTACCTTCCTTAATGTCGATCGTACAATGTCAGCTCTCCACAATGTAGTCTTCAGTCTGCATTTTGAAGCCTCAACATTAGAGATTTAGCTGCTGCCATGTTGGTTCTTGTTTTACTCCCATATTTGTGTATAGTGAAATTAAGTGTAGCAGCAAGTCACAATAACTGTTGCCTCAAGGCGCTTTATATTGTACGGTAAAGACACTTAGAGTGTTAGAGGGAAAACGACAATCGGATGATTTCCTGTAAGCAGAACTTGGCAAGAGAAAAGAAACTTCTGGCACACCCAGTCTCAGTGAAGGGCAAACACCTGCCATGCCTGGTGTGGGGTGGAAAAAGGAGCGCGTAGGTAGACGACACAAAACCGAAACTAGTTTAAAACTAATTTTAAGCAACACAGACTATTGAAATATTAGAATCTCACTCACCAAAACTGGAGCACAGATTTTTACAAATTATTATTTTTTTAGATCATTCAAGTTGTCCTTAACCAGTTTATTGTTCACAGAGTTAAACTCTCAGAGGTACAGGCCACCAAATTAGCACAATAAAATGACAAAAATCATTCAATAAAAAGTTACCCTAAAAAAATGATTGATGATTATACTACTTGCAGAGATATGGGTTAATGGCACATTGTAGTAGATTTTCAGTCAGTAAACGATTGAGCTGATTCAACATAGAGCAGCTTTTTATTCATTTAATTAGTCCACTGTTGATTTATTCCCTGGATCACCTTAAAGACCATTTGGTCTGATCCTTTATGGTCTGTGATGAAGCCTAGCTGGAGTCTCAGCTTAGGAGAGAGGAATCCAAAAACACAAATGAAACAGTGCTGATAAAGCTAGTTCTATATTTAAATAACCGACCACACTCCAGCATGTTTCGGGGGTGCGCAGCCGCCACACTCTCTGCCTCCTTACCTGCGACTGTTTAAATAAAGCAGTACCCAAGTTTTAATGGACCACAGATGGAAAACACAGTTCAGGGGCTAATTCGTTTTGTACGTGTGTTTTGAGGAGAACAGAGCTCGGGTTGGCTTTAGAGGATGCAATCGTGGCAACGAGATGGCTAGATGGAGGTCACTGTACTCTTTTCACATCCATGCAGCAATACACTGTTCCTTTACTAGGTGTGGGTTAAGACTCACAGATGCATGCACATGCAGCACACGTGGTGTGTGTCTCGGCGCAACGCTCCTATGTTCACACTTATTAAATGGTGTTGCATTGCTGTAACCTCCCCAGGCCTCTCTTTCCACTGGTGGAGGATATTGTCTCCTGCGTGTGTGTCTGTGCGACATGTGACAGCGACCCCACCCCCTCATCCTCCAATTTCCCTCCACCCTCCCAAGGAAGAGACTGGATAATGACTCTGTCTGACTCAGCAAAAAAAAAAGAAGGAAAAAAACAAACCAAATGCTGGTGGATGAGGAATAACTATAAGGACGGCGAGCAGAGAGGAGAGCTGCTAGCTGAACCTTTTTACCGTCATATTTCAGGAGGAAATAAGCACTTCACTGTATCAGTGTGCAATCTGTGACCAATTACTGCATGTGTGCATAAATGGTAATGCCTCCGTGAGAAGAGATGGTGAAATAATGAAGAGCGCCTGCTGTGAATCACAGCCTCTTCACCACTCATAAAGCAACTTTCTCTGTCTTACTCAAGTGCGTATTAGTGCAGAGAAAGAATAAAAGATGCTTTGCAGGTTTCTTTTCACTGATGCAGCTTTATTATTCAGCCTGATGAATATGTCTTTGTTTTTTTTTTAAACATGAAATCGGGTCAGAACTAATCAGAAGAACTGGAGACACGGATAAAGGGTTTTTTTTTGTTTTTGTTTTTTTCCTGTCTGCCTTCAGCAGAATGAACTTATCAGTAATGGATTAATTGAAATCGTGACCAAATTATATCAGAAAGTCTGACCTCGGACATGTGCATCAGTGCCAAGTCAAAAATCACATGTAATGGAGTAGAGAACTGATTAAAGTCTACATCAGAAATGGAACCAAGAATAATTAGCTTGGTCTGAATGGAAGGCAATTGTTAGGGTCTCATATGGATTATCCATAAAAGTAGCCACTAGTGAAACCAAACAAAACACCTTTCCCAGCTTCAGATCACGTAAGAAACACTGCTGAATATTGTTAGTATAATGAATGTAATCAGTATGATGCTGATTTCTGTCGATTGTCGTTCAGTGCAGGGTATCTAGTGCAGCTGCTCTTACAAATATTTTACATGAAATTTTCCATCCTGCCGTCTACGCCGTGGTCATTTCAGCCATTTGATATTAGGGCTTCGTTCACCACAACTTTCATGTTTTTCTGCTCTTTTCGTGTCTTATGGGAGCGGACTAGCACAAAGGACAAGATCCCCATCAAAGCAGTCATACTGTGATATTGTCATACCAACGCATTCTCACCTTTGGGTGCTACAAAATACAGTTCTGTCAAGTAATGTCATTACACCTCTCTTTTGGTGTTGGTTCCTTGATACACCAGCTACAGCTGTGTGTGTGTGTGTGTGTGTGTGTGTGTATTTCTATAGATATATAAAGGTGCTGCTTTAGTGACCTACAGAGGCTGTACCAAGAGGAGTTTGTCAACCATGAATTTGCGGTTTGTGTCCTTATCTGACCCTTGTGTTTTTGCACTTCATACACTAACACTCCTTGGTTAGGGTTAGTTAAAGTAATGGAATGATCCTAGTTTGGGTTATAATATGCTCTTTAGCAGCCATTAATGCAAACTAACAGCTATAACCCCTAACTCAAAGGATGCCTTCATAGACAAAGGCACACCAGCAGTGTTAATTGACACCCCTGGAATGAGAGTGGGCTGGTCATACGTTATAAACTGCAAGAGAATCGGTGTAAAGGCCTAAAAAGGGAAAAAAAAAGCAGAGTTTTGTATTCATATGGTCAGTGTGTGTATTCACTTCAAATCCACTCAATTTAATTATTCAGTTCTTTTATTGGATTTCCAGTAATGTCCATCAGCGCTGGAAAAATTCCTTTCTCCCTGTAATTTTTTTCAGTTGAATTCAGTTTTATTTATATAGCTCCAAATCACAACTACAGTTGCCCAGTTGCTTAAGGGTTTTGTATTTTAAGGTAAAGACGCGACATTAATAGAGAGAAAACAGAGAATTGTTGGCTGACCCAACAATCAGATCACCCCCTATGAGCAAGCGCTTTGGCGACAGCGGGAAGAAAAAACTCCCTTTCAACTGCTGGCTCAATTAGGGATGACCATCTGCCTAATGAAAACTAATGATTAGTCAGCTGACTGCTCATCACTTTACCCACACGCTATCAAATGATCACTTTATTTATTTGATTTGTCGGTGTTTGGCACTAGTGTACAATATATTGCAGTAACATTTAGTATTATTTTATGCATCAGTTGTAGGTACATTAAGGTGTGAATGTACCTGATTAAGCAGGTGCTGCTCAAGCCAGGCGTAGTCAAAGGCTTGCGTCCTTGAAAGATTTTATGTGTAGTATATCCTTTCTGACCCTTAAAGACATCCAGTCTCTAAACCCTTGATGCCTTGGATAATAGATATATGAGCTAAGTTTGAACGTGGATACTTTTTTTTTTTAACATTTTAAAGGTTTTGACCCTTGGTTTCAATTCTTTAACCCTTAACATGGGCTGTTTATCTGCGTAGAAACAATGCCTCCTATTCATTGCCTGCTTTTGTTCCTTGGATGTCCACATGTCCGCATGTTCACAGCGGATATCTGCTTGTAGAGATTAGGATGACCTTCACTCTAATGTGCGAAAAGCAAAGTAAATCTGGTTGATTAGAAGTATAAAATGCACAATGTTCTGTGCTCATTGCACGACTGGCATGTGCTTAGTGTTTAGGAAAGAAGGAGGAAGCGAAAAATTCACAGTGAGCTGTTCCCAACACATTTGAGATGCCGTGTATTAACTGTTGTAACCACAGTCTGTTATTCTGGAAGGTTCTGGATCAAACCTTTGAATATGTACCTGTCTTCTCTCTCTCCTATAGTTATAGTTTTGCCCTTGTCTCTCTGTGTTTTGTCCTTTTTTTTCTTTGTTTTTTTTCTCTTCTCTTGTCTCTTTATTTATAAGAAGTATCCAGATTATTTACATTTTTCATATACTTGAATCTGAAAGACGTTATAGGAACAGGTGTCCTATTGCATGTTTGAGACAGAGACAAAAACAAACAAACAAACAAAAAACCCAAAAATATTCTTTGGACTCATTTAGCATATTGAACTATTTGCAGTGCTTTACATAGCATTTACATTTATTTTTACAGAGCATGGGATATGTTTCAAATGAACCTAAGCACATACATGAACACGATCAGTTACAAAACTTTGATGTGAAGAATCAGTTCAAAATATTTTCCTCACGTGGAACACAACTGCAGAAAGCCTACTTAAAGACTAGTAGCCACTTGAGGCTGCTAGACCTGACCTTTGTCACTAAACTCGAGATCCTCTGGAGAAATTTATTTATTTATTTTTTAACCAGAAGTACTTGCTATGCAGTACAGCCCATCCGTTAGCCTGTTGTTTGATATATGTGCGTTCACCAAAATGCTAGCATGAGATTAGCGCTCCACCCTCAACTATGGTCAGTCCTGGCTGGTAACATGGTAGCAGCCAAAATACAACCATTAGAGTCAAGTAATGGAGGGGCGTATCAGTGGTCACATCCATCTTTTATATACAGTCTATGATGCTTACTTTAGCAGGCAATGCTCTGGATTTTTACATCACACAGATTACAGGGCAGGCAGGTGAAGGAATGCCTAAAGTCTGAACAGATTGTGAAATGTTCATTGGCATTGGCGCATGAGTTCCAGGAAAGTTCAATACTGCAGTCCCCGTTATTTGTTACATCCATGTTGTAGCAAATCCCACCTCAGATGTTGCTAAGCTCTTATATTCAAAAGTTTAATTCACTGCAATACTAGATATATGCATGTGTTAGTAAGAGAAAGTGGAACTCGATTTTTCTCTTTTTCAGAATTGTTCCTATAGTGACCAGGGTGGAAGTCAGGGACAGACGGCACATCAGCTCAGCCTGGATTCACACATTTAAATACATTCTGACTGCTTGAATAACATGAGGTGTACTTGAATGATTTTTACCTTGGGACCTCTGTTGTGGAGGCTATTAACATGGGAAGATGAATGAAGCACCCCCGAGTCTGCTTAGATATTGAATGCTTTAGTCACACTTGCATACTTGTAAAGAATGAATATTGTGCCATATGGTCCTTGAAGTAAAATAGCAATATTAAAATGAGCAGAGTACAAGAAATGTCACCCCTGATGGTGAATAATTCTCTTTGGGCCATATGGGCTACAACATTAAAACATGGCTAAAGATTATAAAGTGGAACAATGTTTGCTTTGAGGATTATGGGAAAAATCCTCTTTTTATAAAAACCTGTGTGTGTGTGTGTGTGTGTGTGTGTGTGTGTGTGTGTGTGTGTGTGTGTGTGTACGTAAATGTTGGAAGCAGTTGAAACAGATGCCGTTGAGTGGTCCAACAGAAGAATGAGTGAAAGGAACTGCCTAGGCTGGGATAAAACATTCAACTTGTATAGCAACACGACCTCCTGCTGATGCACACATACAAGCACAATTACACACACACAAACAGGTTTCCTCTGATAACGCAGACAATTGCACGCCAGTAAAAGCGTTCGTCTTCATTATAACCTCCATAAGCGTTGCATGCTTGTAAACGCATGCATGTAGCAGCAGGAAGAGCTGTAAGAATCAAGTGAAAGTGGAAGAAAGGCGACACACGGGGAAAACATGAGTCCAAGGCAGCTGCAGGATTGTGGCTGTATGCCCCGTGTGTGTTCTCCTGAGGGCTGGCACTGACACTATGAAGCCTGCTGTCCTGGCTCGAGTGGCCCGGGCCTGCCTGGTGACAGAGAGACACACAGGGAGGGGGGGAGGGGGGGTGCCCGGGTGCCCGGGGTGCAGAAGAGTCGCCCAGTAGTCAGAGTTGATTATTGTGTGACTAATGTCTCTCTCCAGCGTCCATCTGCTACTGGGCCCCTTTCATGGCTCACATGTCCTGAGCCTAACTGTAGTTCTTATTCTTTAACCTCTTCTCTTCATCAAAACCTTCGTACACAAATATCAATGTTAATATCAAACTACTGGATTCATTGAGATATAGTGCCTGTATTTAGGAAGATTTAGAGTCTCAAATAGGTTATTGCATTGTGACAAATATAACAAAGTTTTTACAGTTAAAAAGATGTTTTAGGGTTTGTTTGTTTTTTTCCCTTCTCCGCAATTTCTAAGCAAGTTTATATTTTAGTCAGAGATAATGGAGGCACAGTGATGAAACCAGAAGCTGTTCATGGAGCTTTACACCAAGTTCGAGCTGCTCATTTTTCAGCCGAGAATCAAAACCAGTGAACCTTTCATGTATCTATGAGATTAAATTATTCTCTAAATACAAATACTTAGGAATTTTAATCAATGACTCTCTTAAAAGAATGAAACTTAATACTAGGTTTTTACTTTGGGGCATGGCGTTGTTACTTACGCACTGTGTCGTCTTACATGGAACTTTCACCATGTAAGATGGCACAGTGTGGTGAATCTCCTTCACCACAAACCTTAAAGGCCTTATTCACCACTGCACAGTCTATGTTTGGCTTTTAATGGTTTGCTTTGTCCTTCTGTAGACTCACAATTCTTATATTCTTATTTAGAAGGCTATTCCTGGTCTGGTTACTGACCTACAGCACATCCTTCACTTCCTTCTCCTTCTTACCATAAAGCCCACACTGAACTTCGAAAAAGGGCTTTCTGATTTGCAGATCCCTCTGGTGCAAAATCAAGTAAATCTCACAGAACTGGTCTCTGTAAATAAATATGAAGTTATTTTTACTGACTTTGACTTTCCAACATCAACCTAACTAAAACATGCATCCATCCAGAACATCATATCATCATCCAGGTCTGCCAAAAAGAGGAAACTTCACAAACGGAGGATTCTCACCACAAAGTGCAAACCTGTCTCCTGGCCAGATTAGATTCAGCGAAACCCAGGAGGACAAAGGTCTAGAAAAGGCTTGGAGTGGGTCGTGATCTGAAGCAATTGTTTATGATCATGGTTTGTTAATCTACATTTCAGCCCCGAGTATAAAAATGGCTCGCGAGCGCTCTCCAGAAAAATTTGGTGACTCTCATATCGTTTCAGCCTTTATGTCATTTTAACCAATTAACAGCTGGTGGATGCAGCTCCAGTTTATGCAAACGTGTTCCTGTCAGTCTGGGTTTTTTTTTTTTGTTTGTTTGCTTTTTTTGCCTTACACACAAATTCCTCTCATTAGGACATTTGCGTGTTTTTTATGTTGATGAGTGTACTGTAATGCAGTAATTCACGTGCGATCAGAACGACAGTCTGTCTTTGTGTAATGTTGAAGATTATGAGTACAGGCTTTTAGCAATATTTTAAGTACATTTTTACTCGAATGGGTATTTACACTATGAACCTATGAACACTTTTAAGTGTTCACAGACCTCATGTGCAGAGAAGTGAAATATAGCAAGTATTTATTCAGGCTGAGCTTGGTATTTAAAGCCTGTTGCACAGTGATAAAAGTAGTAGTGTTGAGTGTTTAGATGCAATAGAGGTTATAAATGTAGCTGTGAGAATTAAAATGCCTTTGAATTTAAGCGTAGGTGGTCTATTGTCATCACTTCAGCGAAGGGTCTTTAAAGAGGTCAAATGTTTTCTGAAGAGCTCTTCAGTAAAATGCAGAAATCTTTTCAGATGAAGAAGAAATTCCACATTTCTGTAACATGTCTTAAACCTACTGGGTTGAGGGCTTCATCTCCAGTCTTTTTTTTTCTTACTGGGTGAATCTTTGAATGCAGGAATGCTTTTATGCTGAAATGGAATATTATTTAAGCTTTCCTTGTTAACCAAGGTTAAGGGGAACAAAGAGCTCACTCACTATACAGAGGTAACAGACGCTGATACATTTTATTTGGGTGTCCGAATGGGGCGAAACAGTTTGAATTCACTGCTTAGAGATTGTAATGATATTTGATTACTAACTCACAGTTCTGAAGCACCTTTATTTTATTTTATTTTATTTTTTGATTTCCTGTCCTAAGCAATGGGTCGGTCTTCTGATTTTTTATTTTTTTAAAGAAGATATTTCAGTCTGACCCTTGGAAGTTATAAATCCTCTGCTAACCAGTTCACCTGTGGAGTCCTCCAGGTCTCTGTTCATACCACAAATCTCAGAAAGTTCCATTTTCTATGTGTGTGACTAAAGGCAGACACGTGAAGCGATTTGCTCTTTGCACATCACCCCCATAGCTCACGGTCGGTTCACTAGTGGACATATGAGTGCTTAGGTGACCCACTAAGGTGCAGTGTCATATGTCAGCTGTTGTCTTCACCTCCTGTTGGTGGTTGTAAATTTCACTTGATACCCACTTTGCATCGCTAATGGTTGTTTTGACTGTGCTAAACTCTTCACTGAGATTCCACAATCTCTGGTCACCACATTGCTGCTTGTCTCTTCCTGTTTCTACGCCCCTTTACAGCCCTTTCTTATAGAAACTATAAAATTAAAAAAAAAAAAAAATCAGTTTAGTTGATTAGTTGAGAGCTTTGTCCTCCTTTTTTTTTTTAAAACCCAGTTCCAGAATCCAGGTTTTATCTTGAATAAGAAAGTTAATTTTGGCTGTCATGCAGTACCTGTTTCCTTTTCTTTTGCAATGGCACAAACAATGATTTGTTAAACTTACAAAAGCCAGTAAATTAATCCATATAAGAGACTCAGACAAATGTACTGCATTACTTAAATCCTGCACAGGACACAGAATTCTTGTTAAGAATATACTCCCATCTTGTCCTGAGTTAGATAAGCTGGGCAAGATGGATGGAAAATGCTAACAGCTCCTCAAGCATTAATTGTTTTATACACATTTTTATTAGTTCTTTAGTTTTAAACATAAAGTAATTTTAGCCCATGTGTTTGGTGCAGTGTTCATTTTGACAGTAAACTTTGATTTGCTTTTTAGTCGTAGTCTTTCGACTAAAATGCCCTTTAGTTTTAGTCAAATTTGAGGTGTCTAAATTCTTTTAGTTTTGGTCTAGTTTTAGTTGACTAAACATCATGAGATTAAAGTCATTCAGTTGATTAAAATATAAGATGTTTGTTGTGTTTTTACTGGTGAGAGTTGCTCCACACGCTTCATAAAGCGTCTTACTTTCCTTGACTTTAAATGCAAAATGTGTCCATATGTCTACTCTCTTCTCTTCCTTCAAAGCTTTGACATTTTGCAGCGCTCTTGGTTCTGATCGAATCTCGTCTCTCCAGAATATTTTCATCTCGTTTTACTAGTTGACAAAAAGTCATCATAGTTTTTTAATTAGTTTATTTAGCTCTTGTCTTCTTTTTGTCGGGAAACAAGGAGTCACTGATGAAAACTATGATGAAAAGTCAACAAAGTTTATGCTGGTTTCGTGCTGTGCTGTGGGTTCATTGTCTCTGAACAGCTATGAGATTTAGCTGGAATTGACCTTAATCAGTAGTAGAGATCAAAACTAGTCATTTTAGCCTCTATTTATTATAAAATATTGCTCAGTGATGCTTTAAACCTTGATTTTAAAAGGTTGCCAGTGTCAGCGACTGACTCTAATGGGCTTTAAAAAGCCATTTACAAACAAAAACGAGTCTAGTGTAATATTATGCCATCACCTTCTGTTAGCTACCATATGGAAGCAGCATATTTAGTCATTTTTTGTGAAAGGTTGAAGGTTGGGTTTGTTTTTTTTTATTTCAATGAACAAGAGCTGACTTATTTTAAAAATTTGCCATTGACATATCAGTGAAATGACTGTAACGTGAAACTAGACGATCGCAGCTTCTGTAACCTGTGAAGGGTAACTGACTTCCGCGCGAAAAGTCTCACAGAGACACAGAAACTTGTAAGAAATCTCGCTGCTGCTCATTGGTGCGGGCTGCTGGATGAATGAATCTTTGTTTGAATGGGGAAAACTGCTGGAGAGGGGCGGGAGGGAAGAGGCGGGGAAGAAAGCCACGATGGGAAGTTGGAGAGGAAACGGAAACGAGGGTGAACAGAATAAGCATGAAGAGAGAACCTGGGGACAGACTCTAGTAAAACCAGCAGATCCCTTTCATTACACATGTCTGTAATTCTGTGCCAGCGGATGTTTTCTCGCGGATTCGCAGCGTTTTTCCCCCAGGTGTTAAAAAGCCTCGAGCTGAACTCTGGCGTGCAGACGGGGTTAAAATGTGTCCAAAATGTTGCCTGCTGCTTTACATGCTTCAGTTGCATGTGTGCTTACTGTCAAATATAATTGTGTTAAATATAGAGACACACACACACACACACACACACACACACACACACACACACACACACACACATGCACTTTATCAGCC
>VVHJ01015986.1:9206-28512 GCA_015107715.1 Tylochromis polylepis | reverse complement strand
ATTATTTTTCTGCAATTAGCTTTCAGTTGTCATTTTACATGCAGAGCCAACAGAGTCCTAACAAAACATCACACATGCACATCATACTATAGTCTGCAAAGCGATTGGCAATGTACAACACCCACCTGTAGTCAGGCCCCATACCGCTGTAGACCATGCCTATGTGTTTAGTGATGGGCTCCACTTTATGGACGCTCTGTTCATCATACAGTATGGACTTTTGTTTTTTCTCTGTTGCCAAGACAACGCCATTGGAAGCTGGAAATCAAGAGTCACGGAGTTATTTAAGAATATGCGTTTCTAACAAGTTTCAACTCTGCTTGGATGTGCAGCGCCTTCAAGTATGCTTTGCATACATGTTGACAGATTCACTCTGAGAAAGCTACAGTCGAGTTCTGGACTCACCTTTGATGCCCACCGAGGGGGCTCCGGCTGCTACAGCTGCCAGAGCATACTCGATCTGGACCAGCTTACCGGAGGGGCTGCAAGAGAAAAAAACACAACAAGTTGCTTTACTATGTGTTAAAGTCAGAAAAACTATTGGAAACCCGAATTAGCGCATTGTAACTAACAGAGACGAAACTGAAAGTAAAAACTAAAACAACTGACTCATTTGAGCTAACTCGACGCTTTGCCGAAATAATCCTTAAATATTTAGCATTCAAAACCAAGCTGTCCATTTCAGTCTGCTCGGGTACTGTTCCGCATTAAAGCAAATGAGTTTTTGATATGGGTTTGAACAAAGTTTATCATTTTGAATGTTCAGTTTGGAAAAACTGTTAGCCAGCATGCTAACAGGCGATGTTAGCCGATTCATTATCCGGCAATGACAGTGCATCAACTCCAGCGGCTTCAAAACCTCATCTACGCCTCGAAATAAAAAATAATGCATACATCTTATGACGCTACTGCCACAAAGCAACTGTTACATGTAGTAAGCTTCGATGCTGCTATTCAATTTTATCCATATTTTGACAAAGTTTACCTAAATGTGGTGAGAGAGAAACTGTAGCCACGTTCCGCCATCTTGAGCTTCTTCTTCTTCTTTGCTGCTCTAGAGAGCTCCAAGTGCGATCACGGGTGAACATCGCCATCTGTGAATGTTGTGCGTTCGATCAATATTTCTTATTTTATGACTCAGTTTCATATGATTTTTACTTTGCATTTCATTAAACTTGGGAGTTTAGTAATTTACACTGTTTTGAAAAATAACTTTTTCAAGTATATATATGTTTCTTTAAAATAAAATAAAATACTCCTATGACCTTAATGGTTATATTTCTATGCAAGAGGATAAATGTGGGGCTATTTTTGTAGCAAAATAATTTGTGTGCCTGTATCTTAGTCCATGTTTGCATATTTTGAACTGAGTCTAGATATTTGTGTGATTACATACCAACGCTATTATAATTAACTCAAACTAAAAACTAAAACTAGACTTCTGAACAAGAAATGAAATGAAATGAAATCATTTTGTGTGCTTAACAAAATTACACTACAGATTTTATTTATAAAAAAAATACTTAGTTTTAGTATTTGTTAATTTGGTATAAACATTATTACAAGTTGCCTGATGAGGCATTGGATGGGATGTTTATTGAGATTCTGGATTTCTACCTTCAAAAGGTTCTGTGTTTTTATTGTAATAAGTGGACTGATTTTCCTAAATCTTATCTTTGACACATACCCGCCATACGGCGGCTTTCTCCATCAAACTTGCATTATGCCACAACAATTACATAAGTATAAACCAGAGTTTTCTAGCGTCTCTAATGTGGCATTGAGGAGGGTTCATTCCTGCACAGTATGTGGTTTTGCACAAAGGTAAACACGTTCTGGCATGACTTTTCCAGCATTATGTCAAAACTTTAAGAGTTACTATTTCCTTTAGATCCTCAAATATGTTTATTAGGGGACATTACAAATTTTAGTACACTGTTAAGAAAAAGCCCACAGAAGTTCCTGGAACTGGCTCTATGCGTTGCCAGAAAGTGTAAAAGCATCACGTGGAAGTCCGACTACCAGCTGCCTATTTTTAGATTGATCTCAGAGATGAATAGTTGTGTTCTACTTGAAAACATCACCTACACTCAGTCTTTATTTTCATTGTTGTTTTTTCTCCTCTTCTGTGTGCGTGGGTTTGGAAAGGGTTTTGGAGGATTTGAACTAACACTGAAACTAATAGAAACTAAATTAAAACTAAACATTTTCAAACAATTAAAAAATAACCTTAAACAAGAACATTCACTCTGGATACTAAACTGAACTAAAAACTGTCAAAGTCAAAATGAAATAACTGAGATATAGCAAAAGTTATATGTTTAAAAAAAGCTGAAAAGCTAGCACACAAATGTCAACACAAATCTAAATATGCACACACGGATTGAGACGCACACTTGCAGTTTTGCTATAATAATAGCGCCACAGTTAACCGCTAGATGGCAGCCGCGTGCAAAATCCTTCCTTTTGTGTGCCGGAAATGAAACAGACGAAGTACAGCTTGGCGTCGCTGTTTAACGACGTAGAGATTCTCAGTGACCGTGAGCTGTTTGACATGCTGGGAGAAAAGGAAGTGTGTTGGTAACAAACACGATGAATTTATCCGCGTTAATTCACAGCCTCAGGTGCTCCCTGCTGCGCATTGAAAGCAGACTTCTGCAGGCGGCCGGACTAGAAGCACAGCTGGGTGAGGGAGCTGCTGCTAATAGCCTCTGTTCACGATGGGGTCATTCACACAAACACACTCATTAAAGACATTTTTCATTTAATACCACCAGTCAGTGTCGTGTTGGTGTTTCGGTGGAGTTAAAATCGTAATGATTCCTGTAACGTTGTTTCCTTCTGCTTGCAGCTCCGGGTCTGGCTGTGAACGGTCCCAGCCTCCTACCTCAGCTCGGCCAAGAGCAGCAGCTGGAGGAGCAGCAGAGCCTGGAGCAGCCCCCCGGCCTCCTGGATAGCATCATGTGGATGGCAGCACCCAAGAAGAGGCGCACAATCGAGGTCAACCGCACCAGGAGGAGAGCTGAGAGCAAACTTATAAAAGTCAAGGTACGCGCCGCAGACTTTGGATGATCTCAGTGGGTCATTTCTACCTTTAAACCAAATTATAGCTACTTCTGTCTCACTCGGACCTAACTTTACTGCAAATCGGGGTTTGATTTGTGGCAAATAAACCATGCGAGATTACATTTGCAAACCATTCCCATAACGGATATAGCTAGATCCCACTGACCACCCAAGTACGACCAGTCAGTGGTAATATCTAGGATTTAAGGAGAGCACCTCGTTCATTGAGGTTGGGTCCAGGTGGAGTGACTTCCATAGATCACACTGTTTAATAGAGACAGATCTTCAGTAGAAAGTTTTTGAAATGAAAGCGTTCTTTGTGAAAGATACTGATATTTTAAACTGAAACCAAAAGCCCACGGACCTATATAGGTTATTCTTCTGAAGCATCACCTAAATTAACTGTAAACTCAGTGCACTTTGGCCCAAAATACAGTGTTTGAAATATTTTTTCCCCTCAGAAGTTATCGTTCTCCCAAAGCTTTTTATTGATAGTTGTTGTTCAGTTGCTGTTTCTCCTCTTTAATATGTCTGATCAAACTATCTAAAGAGATGTAACTACAGAGAAATTAGATTACTTTTATTTTACTTTAGTTTCATGCTCGCAAGACCTGTGATCAGAGGCATCCCTCTGCCCAGGGATCCCCTGAGTCAGTCCTCATAGACTCCCAGGTTAAATTGTTAATACTTGTAAGCCTCTTTTTTGACTCTTAGGGCAAAAATTCCTTGAGTGAAGAATTTTCTTTGGTCTGAACTCAATTTATACACTAATTAAAACACAATTTCATAGAAATGGCCAATAGAATAAAATTATATTCTCTATTAAAGTGCTGAGAGTTGAGCTTCACTGAGACATCGCGATGAAAAAAAAATGCCACTATTCAGCTCTACAACTCTGTAACAGAAGAGAGCGTTGTGACCATGTCATATGTGATAAGAAGCTGAATGGGTCAGACTAATGTCAAGTGGCCACCTTCTGTGTGTGTGTGTGTGTGTGGTGCAGCGCTCCTGTTTGCTGGACAGAAAGAAAGAAAGAAAGAAAGAAAGAAAGAGAACTAAAACTGGCATTATTTTAAAGCGATACCTGACCCCCGCTGATGTGTATATAGGTGGTGCTTACTATGACATGACCACAAAGTGTGGTGTAAATATGTCAAAGATGATCAGAAACATTTAGAGAAGCAGTCACTTACACCCTCTGACCCTGTTTGTTTTCCCCTGCGCCCCGCTCTTCCTCAGAACAACATCGAGCCGTGTCCAGAGTGTGGCCACTTGAAGCAGAAACACATCCTGTGTGGCTTCTGTTACGCTAAGGTGTGCAAGGAGACCGGTCTGATTCGTCAGCAGATTCAAGCCATGGAAGGAGGTCCATTGAAGGCCCCCACTGTGGAGACTGTGGTCCTGTATGAGGGGGAAACGCCGAAGGAGCAGGACAAAGACAAGAGGATAGTGGAGAGGCCCAGGAAACGGCCTGCATGGTTCAGCTACTGATGCTGTGTGTGTGTGCCACATACCACGACAAACCGCATATTTCAGTCTCTTTGGACCAGTTTTGCTTCCACAAATTAAGAATTATTTTGTTCAGAACTGATCCAGAGAGCCTAAACATCAGACATGTGTTTCCAGTAGAAAATATATCTTTGGAGTTGATGATATCATAGTTCAATTTTTGTAACTGTTAAAGCCAAGTCTGTCAGATTATGGATGTAATTTAACTGCATAATACTTTTGATGGTTTGACAATAAATTCCTTATTTGAAAACATCTACTTTAGTTCTTTGGTGGTAGGTGAATGACTTCTTCTGCTTCATGTAACAGGAAGAAACTTCCAGACTGTTTATGAAACATTCTCCAGTCTTCTGAGCATTATAGGGACACCATTAATTCTTTTAAAAAAAAGGAACATATTTTACTTTTTCAAATCCCATTTAAACCCAGTTGTGTGACCTCTCCCCTTAAAGTGGGTGAAAAATGGACATATGTAACCACAGTTATTAGTGACGAGAGGCGCTTTCACTATAAATGGAAAAAAAATGACTCAGAGTCTGATGTTTTTAAGACCTGGAACATTTAATATCAAATCATGATTGTCGTGCATACTGCTTTCTAATGCTTATCAGAGTCACCCTGCACTGATTAAACTGGCTGCACAATTGCTTGTGGTGGAAAACTCACTGTCAGTTAACAGGATCAGACACTGGTGTGTACAAACAAGCAAGCGACCCAGCTTCAGCCACAACTTCCTTTAATCGGGATTCGGCGTTAAACCAAAGTCATGTAACGGTGGCTCATGTGTCGCTGGAGTAGACTGTTTTTGCTGGGATGAGTCCAGCATACCTTCCACTGCCTCAGTGTTCCTGTGATTCAGTTTGCCCCTCTTATCAGCGTTTCACTGAAGCCACTTTGGTTTACTTGGCTTGGATGGTGCTGCATCTCTAATCTTGCTATGTTAATATGGCTTTAGTAAGAATTTTATATATTTTTAAACAAATACTCTGACTTGCCTTTTAATTAGGGCTGACAAAAATGTTTTAACCTCAGTAAATATTTTGTAACACCTATAGACATTTGTATGCAATCCATCAAATTAATCATTAACTGTATTTGTGTTATCTCTCTTGCTTTATCAAATGAATGATACTTGAAATGTAAGTTTGTACACTTACATGGTAAAGGTACAAAGGTGGTGAAACTGTATAACCATAAGTGTACAAAAGCATAAAAAAGTGATTTATTATTGGCATGAGGGTTTTATTAGCACTGTTTCAGTATTTTGCTTATCATGCTCATTTCTAACACTTTATCTTCCTAAAAGGTTGATTCTGTTCATCTGGACGTAGCGTTTTCAGTGGGAGAAACGTTTCAACCTTTTGGGATTTACTCACCTGGATGACTGAGCATGCATCAAGACAAACACTTGTCTTGACGACTGGGTCAGTGACCCAGTCTGGGTCACTTTGTTACCAAGCAAACTGAACTATTCTAGAGCAGCTTGAATCAAAGCTCAGAATAATTGTTATTTACTTCTTAGCTCCCTTTCCTTTCAAGCTAGATTTCTTTTGATTGGTTACCCCTCATGAACACAAAGTTTGAACAGAAGGTGGGAGGGGCTTCTGTGCTCACAGTCAAAGCTGTGTGCATGAAATGGCAATATTAGAAAAAAAATCCTCTCTCACTGACCAACCCAGTTCCAGAAAAGTTGGGAAGCTGTGTAATATGGAAATTAAAAAGAAAAATAATACAATGATTTGGAAACCTCACGAATCCTTATTTTATTAACAATAGAGCCTAGAAAACATATCACATATTTAATCTGAGATATTTTAATGCTTGATGAAAAATAGTAGCTAATTTTTAATTTAATGGCAGCAACGTGTCTCATAGAAGATGGAAAAGTAAGCAGTACTAAAAAGAAACAGCTGGAGGAACATTTTACAGCTAATTAGGTGAATTGTCAGTAACATGATCGGGTATAAAAAGAGCATCTTAGAGAGGCAGAGTTTCTCAGAAGCAAAGGTGGGCAAATAATTACCAATCTGCAAAAAAAAAATTCAAATTGTGGAACAATTTCAGCGTAAGACTTTAAAAATCAAGGTCAAATGGATGCCTTTCCCTTCAAGCCCTGTGGCGACTCTGGATCAAACAGGTATGATTCTGTTATGAAAATCACTGCATGGGCTCAGGAACACTGTCTGTGAACACGGTTCACTGTGCCATGCACAAATGCAGGTCAGACCTCCATCGTGTGAAGAAGAGGATCCAGGATCTAAAAGTGACATCATCTCCTCTGGGCCAAAGCTCATTTAAAATGGACTGAGGCAAAATAGAAAACTCTTCTGTGATCAAATTAACAGAAATTTTAAATTCTTTTTTGAAAACATGCATCCTGCAAACTAAAGAGGAGAGGGAACATCTGGCTTGTTATCTGTACTTGGTTCAAAAGCCTGCATCTCTGACGGTTTGGGAAGGGGTTGGATGGAAATGGAAAATATGGCAAAGGAGACGCAGGACTGTTGAGCAGCTAGACTCCTGTATAACCTTTCTTTTTTTTCTTAAAATGGTTTATGTTCTCATATTAAGGATGTGTTTTCTTTTCAATGTAAATCATTGGAATCTGTTTCTATTTATATTTTACACAGTGTCCCCACTTTTTAGGAATTGGCTTTTTAGTTGTTACGTATGCTGCTGTCATTACTTTGGCTTTTGTTTTAAGATATATATATATATATATATATATATATATATATGAGCAACTGACATGGTAACAGCACATGTATGACAGGACATAAGGAAAGGCCCATGTCCCTCTTAAATATTGTAGCAATCATCAATACCAGTATAGTGATACTGTCCTTTACATCTTTCCATCTGAAATCAAAGACATCTGTTAAACTCAAAACTGCTACCACTCCTCATCCATCATTTAATTACCAAGCAAACTGTTTAAGAACTGAATGCACTCTACTGACCTGCTGTAGCAGTGACGACAGAGCCCCTTTGTAGTGTGGTGATTTCAGCCAAGGACCTGACGCAACTTTGGATTAATGAGTTAGATTGTGAGTGTCAGTTAGCGCTCTAAGTGCCTTCAGCTGTTTCCCTACAGCAACATGTGAGAGACACTTGAGGAGCGAGAGGCTGGATTCTCTGACCCGATCAGATAGGCGATCCTTGCATTCATCTCGTTTAAGCAGATTAGTCATTTTATATTTTCTGTCATCACACAGAGGTGAATTAACACGTCCCGCATCTTTAAACACACCAGTCCTTACAAACACATACAGTATGCGAGAAAAAGTGTATATACAAACCCACGAGACACTAATTGTGACTGAAAAATTATCGATTAAATGTTAATGTTTAAGATTACTACTTAGTTTTATCCAAGAGTACATAAAAATCTAAAAGTATTAAACAGATGAAGTCAGAGAGGTTCACGTTCAGCTTTCATTTGGATTATTCTGCTTGGATCACATCGTGGAAAGAAGTAAAGTTCCATTTCAGCTGAAAAACAACCTTCAGGATGTCTTAAGCAGGGACATTCACTACGTTCACTACAATGTGACACAGAGGAGTAAAAATAGAAACAAGACTGGATATTTAAGACATTGGCCAACACACACACACACACACTTCTCACAGTGATTTGAACATACAGTACATTTAGCATGATTTGACAGCTCGTTGTATCCTTTATCCCACAAGTTTTATTCATTTGTAGTAGGACCCACATGAAAGAGGACATTCATCTTGGAGCAAATTACTAACATTTGAGTTACGGACAAAACCGCACCATGCACTGTGTGAGCAGAGGAGGCTGCTACCTGGTGAACTCCTGGTGTGATCTTCGGGAGGAGAACAGGTGGAAGAAAGAGAGCTATGAAGCCTCCTGGGTGAGCCTCGTCCTTGAAACCAGACCTCAGTACAGGTAGGTTGCTCACATTTAGCTGTGCATGACTCACTAAACATGCTCTTTTTTGTGTGTGTGTGTAAAATATTCTTTGTGTTACGCTCATGTGAACTTTGCTCTGTATTTGTAGTTTGGCGTGGTGTTTTAAGATGTAGTATTACACTGAAGCAGCCTATTTGCTCGCTATAATTTGGCAGTAAAGCCATGACATGGTGAGGTTGTATTTTAACTTAGAGGGAATAGCAGTTAAAATCTGCTTTGTTCAGAAAATTGACTTTCCAGTCTCTGATCATTCAGGCCTGTAGAGTGTGTATTATTGCAGTTAACAATACAGACGATTCAAAATGTGAACTAACACAGAGGCAGTGGCGCAGCTGTATACGGCGTTAGTGTTTCACGGATGTAAGAAAATCTTGATCTGTGTGTTGTGTGTTGCAGGCTGAAGCTGTCAGAGAGCGACAGCATTCGCAGAGAGAGTTATAAACTGCAACAGGTGGCCCACTTTATGGTGGAGAGGAGCCCCAGCCAGATACTGATGCTGGGCAGCAACAGTGGAGTGATGACAAAGCACCAGCTACCCTTATTCAACACCAGCAGGGAGGTGGATCGTACCACAACCAGTTTTAGGCACAAAGAGCCTGTTATAAAAGAGAAGCTGATTGCTGGAGCAGATAGACAGGGAAAAGGAGCCACCATAGATCAAGATCTTAGCAAGCCGGTTAGAGTGAACTTCAGAGCCTCGAGTCTGATGTCCTCTCCCAGGGAAACCTCTAATCGGGTTCAGAGAAGGGAGTGATCACAGCCTTTGTTGTAGTAATTTTCTCAGCGGTATTAATAAAATCAAATATTCTTCTAAAATTGACTATTTTAGAAGTACTATTTTTATGCACATCAAACTCGAGGACATTATCTCACATGCTATCCTGATATTTTGTAGTAGCATCATATCTTCAGCAGCTAAATAAATATGCTATTTTTTCATAGTTGGTGATTTTCTATGGTTTGTAAAGCTTAATTAAACACTTTTTGGAAGCTTGTTTCACAAACCTCAATCAACATTCTTGTGTCAGTTGTTTGTACACGTTCCTCATGCATGCACCTTTTTACTCATGCAGTATGAGCCTCTACATAGCTAACGGATTAAAGTATATCTTTCCTGTATCTAAATACAGATTAAAGCCCCCCCTCCCCCAAATCAGTCTCTATGGAAACAAAGGACAACCTAGAAGCTCAGTTCTTAAACAAAAACAAATGTATTCAAATGATCACACAGAGTTATAAGTGTCAGTTTAGGACCACATCCAGCACTTAATCACCAAGGTCAAAATGAAAACATGGCAGCACAGAGAGGCCTGATAACCAAAGAAAAATGCTACAGATTTAGTAAATCCTTTCATTGCATGTGTGTGTTACAGTGAGAAATCAAATGTGCTTTTTTTGATTTTACTTTTTTTTTTTGTTTTGCAACACGTTACATTACTCAGCACTATTTTGCGTACATGCACCTTCAGTTAAGTCCTGCATCCCTGATAGTAGTGAGGTACCCACAAACCAGTCATGAGAAACATCCTCCCTGTTCTATGAGCGGTGCTCGATCATGAGATCAGACTTTAAACGGAGATGTCACACATGGAGGAAAATCAGTGAACAGAGAGGTTGTTGAAAACAAAGTCCCAGAGGTATCTTTAGAAATATCTCCCACATTACTCCTTCAACAACAGACTAAAATTATCCACAAAAAACATAATAATAGATTTGATAGTGTGTTATGGCATCCCTGAATTCCTATCTAAGGAATAAAAAAAATTCTTCTTCTGAGATATAATCTTAACTGACAATAATTCATGGTATTCAAAAATATGGAAGTTAAATCGACATTTTTATAAGGGCTAAATTGTAAAGTATCGTCTCCTTATAGTTAATAAACCATGCATTTTTGTATCCAATATGGATATCACCTGAATAATCCTACTAATATTTCTGTTTTTCTTCAGTTAAATGAAATAAATCCTTATCTGAGCTGCTGGGGTTAACTGCTATAAGCGATATTAGTGCATCATCAAAATGTGATCAAGGGTGGAGTTTTCATATGTTGAGATTCACCTTATTAGACCTCGTTGACCTCTTGTGTGTTTGCATAACATCTCTACCAAGTAAAGATGATTACACAGAGGGGATAAAACACGAGAATTTTCTGTTTCTAAACCACACCCTCGCCACATTCTTCAAGTCAAAACACCAGCTTATTGTTGCCTATTTGTCACTTTGTGTCTGAGTGGATTTTCCCTCCTAATATGGCTTCCTCGGCTCTTTTGTGTTTCTGGACGGTGATCTGCAGCTGCCAGTACTTGAGGTACACCCACATGAGGCTTCCGTTCTTCCTCCTGTCCATGTTTAGCAGGTCGGCACAATGCTTGTCTCTTTTAAAAATATCCTTCAGGTCAGTCTCTAGATCCAGGTCTGCCCCGATGGGCTCTTTAACGACCTTAAGCAGCATGTTCTTCTCCATCTCCAGCCGCTGATCTCGAGGCTGGATGATGGAGCAGTAGGCGTTCTGCCGCTCCACAAGCAAACCCTCCAGCTCCTTCAGAGTGGCTGTGGCTCGGTTGTACCAGTTCTGCTCTTTTTCCAGAGCTTGATGCAGCAGAGCACCTGCAGCTCCTGACTTCACCAACTTTTGCTTCTCTTCCTCCAAGGACTCTCGCTCCTTGTTAGAAGATAGAATTTAAGGTTAGTGAGTAAAGGCTATGCATTACAAAGAAAAATGGTAAAATGGGTGCAGTGTTCAATGTGAAAGGAGGACAACAAAAGACAGATGTGCAGCAGGTAAGAGACAAGTGAGAGGGAAGAAAACAAAGGCTTAAGATAGATTTCTACTCATTAGCTCCGTTATCCCTTATAGACCCTTCAGCAGATCTTTACCTGCTGTAACTGCTTCCTTTCTTCCATAAGCTGCTGGCTCTGTGAGACCAGGGCCTGCTTGTAGCCTTTGACCCGCTGTCTCTCTTTCTCCAGCTCCAGCTCCAGTGTAGCTGCCGCCCTGCGCCTCTCGGTAAGTGTCTCCCGGTAACGGGCCTCCATCTCACTTTTTATTGTGGACACATCTTTGTCATACTGAGCTTTCACCTTCTGGATCTCCCTCTGAGATTCTCTGGTCCAGATCCAACCTGAAAGAGCAATGGGATAAAAAAAAAAATGGGGACGATGTTAAGTGATACTGCCAAGATTTTCTGAAGAGTAGAGTAGTTGGAGCTACTTATGAACTGCAAATTTTAACAAATCATGGCAATGATTTCATCTAAGAAACAGAGATGATCGATCATACAATCACACACACAAGAATAGATGCACACTGTGGAAGCACACAAGCAGCTGTAGGTTTTCCCTCTGCCCAATACCTGTCTTTCTAAAAATCTTGTTTGTGCTAAGTTTTATGGTGAAGGCAGCGAGCCAGAATGTGTTCGTCTTGTCAATAAAAAAAACAACAACAAAATAAAAAGTTGTTCTGTATACTACAACTGTTGCAGGTGTTTTCCCCCTGTTTTAAAGTAGGTAAAGTTGTGCCAGAAGCCTCTACTGTGCTTAACCTGGAAGGGTAATACCCTGCTACGGTCAAAATGTCTCTTTTCAGTGCAGTAATTTTTGCTGAGCCAGTTCAGTCTACTTTTTCCCCCTTCTGTGTTAATCATTACATGTCATTTGGCATTCTAGTGACAAAAGAGACTGTGCCAGTGAGTAGTTACAGTATACTGTGTGTATCTGTAAGCCAGGGGACTCACTGATCATCATATTCTTTTGCCTGCTCCCTTTAAGGGTCACCACAGCAGATCATTTGCCTCCATATCACCCTGTCCCTAGCATCCTCCTCTGTCACAACATTCATCAATACTATATTGGAAACCTTCCCTTCCACTCTTGAAATTCATATGCTATTCTACTCTGTTGTCTCATCCTCAAACACACTGATGAATCTCCTTGTGTAACTTACGAAATGCAGCCAGTCCCAGCATGGGGACCAACAGGGCGTAGTTCCACTGGTTGCCATCGCCTGCTCCCGCCCCCCTTCCTCTGGGATCTGGTTGGATGTTCCATCTTGGGGGATCATTCAAGTTGTTCATGGAGGCCGCTGTTACACACACACAAGCAAACACAAAGAGAGATCAGCCCAAATAATCACCAACAAGAGACTCTTTCTCCGTTTTTATTTGTGAGTTACATATATTCTTAGTGTTGTTTTTTCTTTAACACATCTATAATCTATTTTGCATTAACTATCGCATCATTTGTCACTGGCTGAATAAAAAGCAGTGAACAAACGCCAATGTATCTGCTAGGGTGTGCAACTTGCGAAACAGTGTTTAAAATAAGCACTGGATGTGAAAGTGCGTTAACAAATAGCTTTTTAGCGTGAATCAAAACAATGCACCAGGCATGCAGGGCAAAAGCAGCCTCACATGATTCGGAAGTTTGACACCTCAGCTAACCACAAACAAAGCTAGCTCTGTGCTACATGCTAGCCAACATTTGGCTCCGTGGCACGTCATTATGTTTATTTAAAAAAAACCCCAACAGAACAAAGGGGCTTCATAGTTTTGCAATCCCGACATCATGTCAGCGTACGCCCGTTAAACGTATGGAGCTGTGTCTCACCTTGAATGAAAAGTCTAGGTCACTTATGCATTTGTTCCTGCACACGCAGATTATACAATTTTAACGCTTTAACCTTCCATCCTAACCGTCAGAGGGTGATTTTAAAAATTGCTTTTAAAAAGTTCCTGTAAGTGTTGCAGTAAAAACACTATATATTTACTCAGATGGTTTCAAGCTCATAATATCATAATTGTCCTTAAAACACATCATAAATGCTTTAAATAATAACTATGGTATATATATTTAATAAATGAGCGATCCCTCTTTTAGCACATTGGTTTAGTCCAGTCCGGCAGGATATGTGTTCCTCCGCAGCGCTGCAGGAACGATCCTTCGTCTGACAACATGGCGAGTGTCCGCGCGGCGTCCTGTCTCCTCTCCAAGAGGGTTTTATCTACTGCGAAAGCAGTGAGTAGTAAAAAGATGCCTTTAAAATTTAAATATTTATATATGTAGTATATTGTAAAAAAGAAGATCTAATTTTCCTTTTTTTTTCTAAAAAAGAAGGCTGTCGCTTTCATAACCGGCGGATTCTGCCTTGCGTAATCTGTTATGTAGCTGGTGCTGTTTCAATGTGACACTATGAGAAAAGCTATTTTGCAGGTCAAACAAAATGATTTATATTATATCTGTTACACTTCTATTATCTTCACATTACACATTGTTTCTAATGGTCACCTAACCGAGACGTTCCGTCACCATGAAAGTCGTAAATGCCTTGTGTAAAACAGTACTAAGTAGCCGCTATTGCTAGCTACAAAAGTAAAAGGGGAAAAACTGCAGATATAAGTCAGGTTTAGACTGACGAAAATGTAAAATGACACCACAGATTGTGAAAAATAACCGCCAAAAGCAAAGGTCGCTGTGAAAAATGGTCGTGCATATTAATGCTTCTTTGCTATGGGTTGTTATGGAAAATGCCTTCACAGCCATCCTCAAACATAGTGCTGTAAGGCTGTTAACAGAAAGTTTGGTGCAGGATTTTTTCCCCCCGATTATAAATCACTGCTGATGTCGTAGCAGAGGCACAGCGGATGCTTTCGGTTGGTATGCTGCTTGTATTATAACAAATCATTTTCCAAAAGCAGCAGCCACCTGACAGGTGATCAGACTATAACCTCCCTGTCACTTCTCATGCAGATCGTTAAACATATAGGTTCAGCTTAACATAAATGTGTAGTTTTTTTTTCTAATGTTAAATTAATATAAATTACACTTAAATTAAATGAATCTGTTAATCTGGTCATTTCTGCTCTTGTCTGCTGCTTGTAAACATCTGATTGTGGATGTCCCACAGGTAGGGAAGCCACCAAACAGAAAAAAAAGAAAAAGATTGATTCCTGGTGAATAATGTATATATATATTTTTAAAATCCTGCGTATAATCCTCTAAATTCAGATATTGTGCTATTTTACACCAACATATGCCATTCTTTTTATATGGGGAGCCTATTCTGGCAAATGTAAAAATACAGCGATAAACAACTCAGTTAATGTATCAAAGGGCAATCTGTATTTATTGCATCCATTTATTTGTATACTTTCCACTTGATTCTACTGATAGAAGTGCTGTAAATCGTCTTCACTCCCCGGTACATCCAAAAGTAAGTGACAGAAATTATCCAGGCGTAGTATTATTTACTCTGAATTTGTAGCGAGTCTTATACTCACTCACAGTACAGTTTCTCAGGGGATCGTGCTCGGTGTATGAGCACCCTTCAAGATGACCATTGGATGGTCTCAGTGTCCTCCTCTGTTATCTGTTGGCCAAGCAGACAGTCAATTGATCTGAGAGATGCTAGATGATAATTTACATAATAAATCATCACCTGTGATTTAAATGATATTATCATTTTAGTGTTTAAGACCCTCCTCTCTGTAATGTATAATGGGCTCCTTCCCCACTTGGAGGGTCTGTATTTGCATCAGTGGGATTGGGGAACTCTTCTTCGCTGTGCTGTGAAGAATAAAATGTTATAGATTTAGAGCACAAAAATGTGAATAGTCTTCTAATCGCATTGTATCAAAGGGCAATGAAGATCAATGGTCTCCTAGCTTAGTGTAAGTTGTTTACACTAAGTGATTGTGGTAAATTCAGTCACTTAGTGTATTCATCATGTGTCAATTAGGATCTCTCACAAAAGTTATGTTAACTACATCACATTTTGTCAGGAAAGTTCTTGTGCTCTTGATAAAGCACTGGGTACAATGTTGTTGTGTCTGTTAAAGTGATTCTTTAGTGCCTCCTACTGGCCTTTTGTAGTTCTGGTGAACCACAGAAGGTTTAACATGCATGCATCTGACAACATCAGCTGTGTAAATGCTGGTAACATTTTCAGTGATGAATGGCTGTAAATATTAATGATATGAATTATGGGTTGTGGAGGTGCTGTTAGCTTTAAACGTTCAGTCCTAAGCTCACTTCATTGAATAATCATTTTGTTGTGTTTATTAGCACAGTCTGGTTTTTCAGTGTGGTTTGGGTTTAGTTTTAGTTTTATTTAAGTTGCTTTTTCTTCTGCCAGGTCCCTGCTGCTGCAGTTCAAGGTTCCAGGAACTTTCACTTCTCCATCTATGGCAAGAAGAAAAATGCCAAAGTATCAGATGATGTAAGTTGCATGAAGGTTTTTTTTTTTTTTAAATGCAGAACAGTATGTATATGATATGAATCATCAAACCGGGACTCCACATACGTAGAGTATGTACACTCTCACTGCCTCAAACGTGTCTGCATTACATTGTCTTTTCAACTGGTTTCAGATCTCCACTCAGTACCCAGTTGTGGATCATGAGTTTGATGCTGTGGTGGTTGGAGCTGGTGGAGCAGGACTGAGAGCAGCTTTTGGCCTGTCTGAGGCTGGCTTCAACACTGCCTGTGTCACCAAACTGTTCCCCACCAGGTCTCATACTGTCGCTGCACAGGTAAATCAGTGGTTACAGTAAATGATTTTGTATATCAGTTAGGCCCAAAGTCTCCTTGTAACTAGCAAACTCATTGCAAATGTTTTACTAATCTTGAGCCATCAAGTAAACACACATAATGTTTAATATTGCCCTGGTTGATAGGGTGGGATCAACGCGGCTCTGGGGAACATGGAGGAGGATGACTGGAGGTGGCATTTCTATGACACAGTGAAGGGATCTGATTGGCTCGGAGACCAGGACGCTATCCACTACATGACAGAGCAGGCTCCTGCAGCCGTAGTGGAGGTAAGATCTCTCTTAAAAACACACTAACATGCATAACAAGTCATTATGTTCACTGGCAAATACCAGGCCTTAAACACAAGACATAAATGAGAGTGTGTAAACCATGTGATCATTAAAAATATCTTATTGCATAATAAAAGATGAGCAGGTTATTAGTGGATTTCAATAATTATTAATTTATTTTATTTTTAATTTACACCAGATAGGGTCAGCTGTATAAAAAGACAGTTACAGCAGATTAGGAATTCACGTTGCTCTCGTTTCCTCTTTTTTTCCAGCTGGAGAACTTTGGCATGCCATTCAGCCGCACTGAGGAGGGTAAGATCTACCAGAGGGCCTTTGGAGGTCAGAGCCTTAAGTATGGAAAGGGAGGCCAGGCACACCGCTGCTGCTGTGTAGCAGACAGAACAGGTCACTCACTGCTGCATACACTGTATGGAAGGGTGAGTACACGTACTTTCCTACCTTCTTTCTGCAGCTTTATCTTTGTGTTACTGAGGAGCACCAGTTAAGTGCCTCTGTGCATCTGTCTGACTTCTGTTCAGTCACTTCGTTATGACACCAGTTACTTTGTGGAATACTTTGCCCTGGACCTGCTTATGGAGAATGGAGAGTGTAAAGGAGTGATCGCTCTCTGTATGGAGGACGGGTCTATCCACCGCTTCAGAGCCCAGAACACCATTATTGCTACTGGGTAGGAGATGCTTTCGCTTAAACATTTCTTCAACTGTCATTTTATCTGCAAGCTTAGAAATAAGTTCTGTCTTTCCTTCCAGGGGTTATGGAAGAACCTATTTCAGCTGCACATCTGCTCACACAAGCACAGGAGATGGAAATGCAATGGTGACCAGAGCTGGTCTGCCCTGCCAGGATATGGAGTTTGTCCAGTTTCATCCCACTGGTGAGAAAATAAACTTATTTAACTTATTAAACCATAAAATGTTGCTGAGCATTGAGGAGAGTTTTATTTTGAAAGAGAAAGCTCCACAGGAGCGATACAAATTCCTGAAAGATATGTTTGGAATACCTACAGTAATGTTAACTAGTGTAGATGCTGTATGAATGAACAGGTCAATGTCCATTTTTGACTGTTTAAATACACTTATGTCCAGTAAGTGCAAATATAGTTAAGAAGAGATTGGAGAAAAAGGAATGGATTTTACATAGTTTGTCCACCAGAGGGCACTCTGCGACTTCTCTGTTGTCAACTTGTGTTCTGGAAGGCCACAAAAACAGCAACCAGCTGATCTGAGTGCAGTCTAGCAGAGCATAAAGGAGTAACCTACGAATTGTGACAATAAAACAAGATTATTTTTAAACTGCATTGTCATATTATGTTAGTAAGCACTAATACTTAACTACACATAACAAATGTGAGGGAAACCTGTTCGTGTTTCACGTGTCTAAAAGAAAAAAATACTGAGCGATATATCAGACTTTTAACTCACTAAATATAATGGGTCATTGTTGTATCGGTCAGGCTCTAGTACATGGCTATCTGCATTTCACTCTGAAGACAACTTTCTCTTTTCCATAGGTCATGTTTATTTTTGTTCTTCTTGGATATTTGATATCATTAAATGTGGATGTAGTAGTTATGTGCCCTGTGGCACCTCACAAAGTCTGAGGCATAGATGCTCCAACTTTGTAAATGCTTGCTGTATAAAGGCAGCACACTTCACCATGTTTTATGCATAACTCTGTTGCACTGAGCAAAAACTTATGATTCAAAATGGTTGATGGATATAGCAGGAGAAAAAGCACTGTTTTTCACAGTTTCTAGAGATAAAACTGTAAAATTGTGAGTGAAATTACTTAACAGTACTGGGTCCATAAAGCACAATGTCTTTGGTTTTATTGACATTATATTATGCCATAGCAACAAAACCTTGTGGATTTTATGTTTACAGTGTTGACTTTGTGCTTCTCTGATGGGGATGAAAGCTTATAACTACTGATGTTATTTATTCATAAATATTTGGACTAACAGCCTTTTTCACGTTTCATGTGAATGTTTACAGGGATCTACGGAGCTGGCTGTCTGATCACAGAGGGCTGCCGTGGTGAGGGAGGAATCCTGATTAACAGTGAGGGAGAGCGCTTCATGGAGCGCTACGCACCCAACGCCAAAGACCTGGCTTCCAGAGACGTGGTGTCCCGCTCCATGACCATAGAGATCAGAGAGGGCAGGTACACTCAAATCGCCTGTCTGTGTGATGTCTGGCAAAGTTTTCAAGCCGCTTCTTGTTGCTTACTGTTGCTCACATTTTTTATTTCTTCAGAGGTGTTGGCCCAGAGAAGGATCACGTGTACCTGCAGCTTCATCACCTGCCTCCTCAGCAGCTGGCCGCAAGGCTGCCTGGTATCTCAGAGACAGCCATGATCTTCGCTGGAGTCGACGTCACCAAAGAGCCCATCCCTGTCCTGCCCACCGTTCACTACAACATGGGGGGAATACCCACAAACTACAAGGGACAGGTACGCAATCTGTGCACGCTTCATCTGCACACATTGTGCACTAAGAATGTCGTTGCAAGCACAGCGGACACACTTAGGATTTTTAATTGTTTGGCCATCAGGTGATCACTCATGTCAACGGCGAGGACAAGGTGGTTTCCGGACTGTACGCCTGTGGCGAGGCAGCTTCTGCCAGTGTCCATGGAGCTAACAGGCTGGGTGCCAACTCCCTGCTGGACCTGGTGGTGTTTGGCAGAGCTTGTGCCCTCACCATTGCTGAGCAGCACAAACCTGGTGAGAACCTCTGCCTATCAGAATCAGAATACTTTATTAATCCCAAAAGTAGTGTATGTAATTACATTTATTACAGTAAAAAGTTTCTTAATCTTAAAAAGATGAGCACTAATGATGCAAAACATTTATTCATAAAATCAACTGATTAAAACAGACTTAATATGCAATGCCACATTTCTGTTCCACATTCATGTTTGGAGAAAAATCACTTTGTGTGCTTTGG
>VVHJ01015984.1:3530-16310 GCA_015107715.1 Tylochromis polylepis | reverse complement strand
CTCCCCTTTTAACCCCCCCCCCCACACACACACACACACACACACACACAAAACCCACACAGGCCAGGCTTACTGAAAAAACACAGGCACACCGAAATCCACATGCAAGTACCTTTGCTTATGTGCATCCTAACATTCACGCACACACCTGAGTGTCCTTTTAAGTGCTTCCTTTCATTTTTCATTACTTGTGTTCCTTTTCCTACAGGGTACTTGTGGGTACTCGTTATATATGAATCATGTCTTTTTTTTAATGCAAAATGTTTTCCACTCTTAAATGTCGCAGACAAAAATTATTTTGAGTTGTTTGTGCTGCAGAGGCAATCATACCCAGCCCTCTCACAGTAAAATGCTCGCTCCCTATGAAATACGTCCACACAGTGGTGTCAGAGTGGCTAGTTAGTTTAGTGTTTGAGCTCTGTGTAATGGTCCATTGACCAGAAGGTCATTTATCCTTCTCCCCAAGGTTAGACACATTGATGTTGCTACACTAATGCCCTTTTAATGTGTCCAAGAAGTTCCAGCTGGATAAACGGCCACATGCAGTAGAAAGCAGGTGAGCCATGCACTGTAAGTCATTTTGGATAAACTAATTTAGTATAGCTTGAATTGATGGATGGGTGTGTGTGGCACGTTGGGACACCTGGGGGGCCGACTCAGACGCTGGCTGCTCGGGTCATGCCAAAGAGGGTATGGCAGGTTGGCGCTGAAATCACCATGGGGTCGGCGCCACCGTGGCCCTGCTTACCTCTGTTCATTTTGGAAACATAAGCATGCTTACACACACACAGTCGTGCACGCACACACACACGCATACACTTATTTATGCATGTGCACAAAGACTCTCCGCTGGGCTTTCCCCTGATCTGTTGAACTTGGCGGCGGACTCAGGAACTTGCTATTGAAAGAGCTGGTTTGAGTTTTATGCATTTGACCTTGTTGGTGAGAAGTATTGTAAAGGTTATCAACATGGAAGGGGAAGACCAGCCCCTATTGTTTCCTCTGTGTGCTATTACACCAACACTCTAAAGCAAACACTTGTTTTAACAAGTAATTAACAGTTTTAATGACGGTTACATTTCACTGCTAATTGATTTCCATTTTATGGGGTTGCTTTTACCATTTGTTAAACCTGTCTATACAGCTGTGACTGAAACACAAAATAGATTCTTCTTTTTGCTGAGTGTTATTATCAGTTTTTATCTTTTTATACAAGCAGACATTTGGTTCTGCATCTCTGCCAACATGCACTCCTCAGGAGTTCGTATACTAAGATGCAAATGAGCTTGTTTTACATTGCCCATTCTGATATTGTGTTGACTCTGAAAGGGAAAAAAGTATTTTTTGCACACATTAAAAGCACAATTAAATGTCAGCTATTAGTAGGTGGTAGGTCTTGTAGGTGGTCTTAGCTTGTAATTAAAATGTTGACAAAGTTACAATACTAAAACTCCTTCTATCCTGCTCTAGAAATCTACAATTGGTTTGGGCTAAGACTTGAGAGTTGGAGAATATTTATTCTCAGAGTTGATCTTCATCTTTGTGTAGGCTGTTTTGTTCTTTTTAATTTTATGACTATTTGGTTATAATTTAAAAAAATAATAATTTCTATTTATTTAAGAATTCCTACATTAATAGTGAAACTTCAGAAAAAGGTTATGATGAGAAAAATATTTTTTAAATAAACTTCTCTTAATTATGTAAATGTTTGACGCATTATTCATATGAAATGCTGTGTCGTAACTAAACAAGCCCTTTTGTATGCGTGTTTGCGTGCAGATGAGCAGATGTACCGCTGTGAAGACTGTGATGAACTGTTCTCCTCAACACTTGAGCTGCGGCGGCATCAGAAGTATTCGTGCTCCAGTGCTGGCTCCATCTTTGACACTTTGAGAGATGACTTCAAACAGGAACGTGAGGACAGCGATGATCCTGTTCATGAGTGTAAAGACTGTGAGAAGATCTTTCCCAATGAGTACAGGTGAAGTTCAGCCCATTCATTGTGCTACAAATGTGATTTATTGACTGATTTACTGATGAGCTTGTTTCCTCTGTCAAGTCTGGGACAACACATGATAGTTCACACAGAAGAGAGGGAGTACAAGTGCGACCAGTGCCCCAAAGCCTTCAACTGGAAGTCCAACCTCATCCGTCACCAGATGTCACATGACAGTGGCAAGCGCTTTGAGTGTGAAAACTGTGATAAGGTACAGCATACCCGGCACGTAAGTTGTGCACAGGACACACAGGCTTTATCTGTTAGTAGTTCTTTAAGAAGACAAAGAAATGAAAAGTCTGCTAATGTTTTTAAAATACAAAAAAGGGGAATTTTGTGTAATTTTTTTTAGCATTGTTAGTCATGGCATACATTGCATTTTTTTATACACTTGTTTTAAATTTCAGGTGTTCACAGATCCCAGTAACCTTCAGCGTCACATCCGCTCGCAACACGTGGGGGCGCGCGCTCACACATGCCCTGAATGTGGCAAGACCTTTGCCACCTCATCAGGCCTCAAGCAGCATAAGCACATCCACAGTAGTGTCAAACCCTTTAGCTGTAAGTAAGGGCTTCGGAAGTTAATGATCACCTTTTTCATAACAATTCATTTATTTGAGACTTTTTTTTCTTACCTCATTTAACCTTACTCATTCTCCAGTCTCTCTCTTTTTTTTTTGCTATGTACACCAACTTGTTTGCATGCTGTGAACGAGGTACAAAGGTCGTATTTGCCCTGCAATAAATTTCATTGTACAATGTGAATAACAGATTTGATCTGGTTACCTAAGCTCTTTTTGTCAAACTTAAAACAACATGACAGAGCTTAAATTGGAAATGGAGTGTTTTACAGTAAGGGGAAAAAAACTGGCCTCACATATGTATTTTATTCTATCTTTTACATGTGTTCAGTAATTATTTGGAAGTAAAATATATACAAAGTAAATCAAGACCACTTTTTTTTAGATTGTGTAGGTTATGCTGTCCATACAAACTAGCTCCTTCCTTTCTTAAAACTTTTTTTTCAACAGCCGTTTACATTTAAATGTTCATGTTACTGTTGCTTTGGTATACAGAGTTAGAGACAGTGTTAAAACTGGTTTAACTAGGCCCTGGTGGGCTGCATCTTTTTGTTCCCCCAGGCGAGGTGTGCCACAAATCCTACACCCAGTTCTCCAATCTCTGTCGCCACAAGCGTATGCATGCTGACTGCCGCACTCAGATCAAGTGTAAAGACTGTGGGCAGTTGTTCAGCACTACCTCCTCCCTCAACAAGCACCGTCGCTTCTGTGAGGGCAAAAACCATTATGGCTCTCCAGCAGGGATGTTCAACCCTGGCATCCCCATGAGCTCCAGCCCCATCATGGCTAAGGCTAAGTCCCACCATCCCCACCTTTCTGGTCTAAACCAGTCAGGTTTAGGCTTCACTGACTACTTTCCTTCCCGACCTCATCCTCATGCTGGCTTGCCCTTCTCCCCAGGACCCCATGGCTTTCCATCCCTCCCACATGGTTTCCCAGGTATTTTTCCCCCATCGCTATATCCACGACCTCCTTTATTACCAGCCAGTCCACTGATAAAGAGCCCGCTGAGCAGCAGCAGTCAGGAGGTGAAGCTCCCTCAGAGTCCTCTAGATGCTCCTCCATTGTCTCTAGTTAGTTCCACAAATGGCAATGGAGTTAACAGTTTGAGTCAGCATGAAGACAAAGAGAAGGAGAATAAACTGGATTTGTCTTCTAGTGGAGAAGCCAAACCAAAATCAAAGATGGCAGATATGTCTGATGGTAGTGACCTTGAAGATGTAAATACCACAAGTGGGACAGATTTGGACACCACCACAGGTACTGCTTCAGGGGACGGCTCTGACCTGGAAAGCGATGGAGAGAGTGAGCGTGAGAGAAGTGGTAAAAGAAGGAAGCCGTCTGGCACTGTATCAAGCCAAGAGGCCCACCAGTTAGAAGACACAAACCGTGCATTGATATCAGCCATGTCTAGTTCAGGGAACCTGTCGATTGATCGTCCATTTCTTGCTTCTGCATCGCAACACTCCTTCTTCCCCCCACCCGATGAGCAAGCCCTCCCGCCCACAACCACCACAAATTCCAATGCAGCCACCACTGATTCCATAAAAGCCATCGCTTCTATTGCTGAGAAATATTTTGGTCCAGGTTTGATTGGACTTCATCAGGAGAAGAAGATGGGTCCACTGCCCTATCATTCCATGTTTCCCTTCCAGTTCCTGCCCAACTTCCATAACTCCCTCTACCCTTTTAGCGCTGATCGAGGGGCTCTCAATCCTAGCATGTTTTTTAAAGCAGAGCCCAAGTCACCTCGTGAGCAACTGCACAAGATGGTTTCTAGTTCCCCGGCAGCTCCTGCTCCCACAGCAGAATCACCATTTGATCTCACCACAAAACCCAAGGAGGCCAAGATAGCTCCTTCAACACCAACAAACACCTCAAACCCCAACAATAGTACTGGGAGCAGTAGTGGACATTTAGCAATATCTAGCAATGAAGAACAGCCATTGGACCTCAGCATTGGCAGCCGGAGCCGAGGCAGTCATAATGGTGTGCCAGCTGAGCCACATAATCGAAAGAACCACATCTATGGAGGTGGAAAAGGGGTCTCAATCAAGGATGAAACTCCATCTGGTTTTCCACACCCTCATTCACAGTCTTTGCACCAATCAACCATCACCCAGCACCAGCAGCCCCAGGCACAGCCACACCAGCCACCACCACTGCACTATGCCAAGCCCTCAGCATTCTTCATGGACCCCATATACAGGTATTTCAGCCCGGATTAGACCAGACACTTCCACAACCAACATCAAGGCGTTTTTGTAGATTCACTGAAGAATATGAGGTTGGGCATTCTAGATTAAGTTTGACCTTGGTACGTAACCCTCTGCCTTGATATTGGTCCAGCAGGGTGGAGAAGAGGAAGCTACTCGACCCGGTAGGAGCTCTGAAGGAGAAGTTCCTCCGGCCCTCGCCACCACTCTTCCATCCCCAGGTACATAGTCTACACATGTCTCAAACCAAGCTAACACTTGTTTTATTCTTTTTAAGAAACAGTAAAAGCTACATGCACATTAAACAGAAAGTACACCAAGAGACTAACAAGCAGGGGAATTGACCTCCAGGTATTGCATACAAGCTCATTATTCCCAGATAGTATTGACTATTATTTTCAAACTATGTATTATGTGAAAATACCTCACTCCTGCCTCCCACGCTGCTTAAACCTGAATTGATAGGACCCAAGCGCCATCATTCCAAAGTGTTGATGTTATTTTCTCAAGGGTTCTGTATGATTTCTTCCTTTGTTTACTGAATGGCGCCTGTGTACCTCGTCAGCTTTACCTTTTTCAGAAGACACAGCCTGTTATCGCTGCCCTTTGATAATCAGTCACATTGTTCCACTGTCCCCAGACCTTCCCCACCTCTACGTATCTTGATTACAAGCAATGATAGTATTAATAAAAGAGAGAATAATAACCATTTGAATTGTAACAAACTGCCTCTCTTGGCCACGCTAATCTTAGTTGTGGCATTGTTTTATGTAGTGGGAGCCCACAGGCAAGCTAATAACTCAAACCCCTCTGAGTTTTTTTTCTTTTCTCTGTGGCTGGCTGGCTGGCTAGATAATAACACCGTGTCCGTCAAGGACATCCTGTGTTTGTGTCCAGGAGAATGGGGGGCTCTCATTGGGGAAACGGTTTAATCTGACCTGGAAATCTGTGTCCTCTATCAACCGTGACTTTGCAATACACACATCTGGTGCACATGTAGACAGATACATTTACACATGAACATGCGTTTGCATATCTCACATGCATGATGTCATATCGTTAGCCAGCATAGATTTTTTTTTCTAGGGTAAATTGCAAGAAAATTTTTTTTTTTTTTTTGCATTGGTACCTTTTTTCAATTACCCTCAACCTGGGTAAATAATCTTAAAAACATGATGTCATGACAAGGCTCTAAGCATCAAACAGACTTCCTTTCCTTCCTTTAAAATCTCATCTCATCATCTCGTGATGGTGAACTTTTCGCAAGCTGCCCTGCAAAAACTTTTTTCATATTTGAGCGTCTCAGCTGTGATCCTCTCAGTGATCCAAACACAATGCCACCTCTAATTCAGTCTCATGACGGAATCACCCCGCTCCCCCTTGCACCCGTTCTCAGACTGCAAATAAACACATCGAGACAGAGTGTCTGTCCCTGTGTCTCTCCCATCCCGTATTCACTAAAAAAAGGAAGGATGTAAGCTGTTTTTGGCAAATAAACTCCTACATAACTGGCCTCTTTTGTTCACAAGCTTCTAGGGAGGGGGAGGGGGGGGGGGCGGCGGCTATCAGTTGGGGGTATCACAAACTATATTGTATTGCTCCAGTCATGGCTCTTGAATGCCTCATTTAGCCAGTTTGCAGGGTTGCAACAGCAGCTTTGGCAGAAGGTAAGAGGTAGAGAACAAAGCATTAGTTGAAGCTGAGGTTGTACGGGGGGGGGGGGCACTGGAGGAATAGTACTTGGGCATTTGCGAATGTGTTATAGGTCAAGGAGGTGACTCGCCTTGAGTACAAACAACAAGGCTCTGATATGCTGCTTCCTCAAAGCTTCCTCTCTGTATCTTTCCCTCGCTCCCTGTTTTTGCTGATATTGTCCCTTTGCTTTCAGTGCTTTCTTTTCTGTTTTTAATACACACAAACATGCTGCCATCAGTATGTAACACACGCTACATGCGAAAAATTAAAATTGCCCTTACAAAATTTCTAACTGAACCCATAACACGCTAAATAATAATAAACTCTGGTTGAATTATTTTTTTTCCAGTTTTTAAAATATGAAACAAAGAATTTCTCAACTTTCTCCTTTTTTCTTTTTTTTTTTAATCTTCTTAGATGTCAGCAATGGAGAGCATGACAGATAAGCTGGACGGCTTTGGCGCACTAAAACTGGACACACCGCCCAATTCGCTGCAACACTCGGCCCATCCACTGTTCAACTTCCGCTCACCACCACCTTCCCTCTCGGATGCCATCCTTCGCAAGGGAAAGGAACGCTACGCGTGCAGGTCTGCACGCCGTTTTATTTAAACTAGTTGATACAATATGTGCAAACGTGAAAGTGCACCATGTCGTATGCTCACCCATCCTCATTGTCCTTTTGCTCTAGGTACTGTGGGAAAATCTTCCCTCGCTCAGCAAATCTCACCAGACATTTGCGGACACACACAGGGGAACAGCCCTACAGGTATTCCTTTCTATTTTTAATTCAGAGAGTCTTGAAAGTTTATGAAATACCCATAGATGACATATTCCCCTTTGTCATGGCTATTTTTCAAACCTGCCATTACTTTGTTTGGTACGTCTCTTTCTGTGAAACTTCAGAGGAAAACAAAGTGAATACTTTTAAGCAAATCACAAGAGCCTTAAGTGGTTTCTTGCTCAACTCAGCAGATAAATAATAAATCTTTAGGGCCCTTCTCACTCTACCGCTCTTTCAGCTGACATTTAAATACCCCTGTTCTTCTTCATCAGGTGTAAATACTGTGACCGCTCATTCAGCATCTCATCCAATCTTCAACGCCATGTCCGCAATATCCATAACAAGGAGAAACCCTTCAAGTGTCACTTGTGCAACCGCTGCTTTGGTCAGCAAACTAACCTCGATCGCCATCTCAAGAAGCACGAGCACGAGAACATTCCTGGTCAGTTTGCAACTGCAGTGATGGCTGTGCGAACTAGTAATGTAGTCATTAAACATGAAGTGTTTGCTTAGTTGTTTGTTTTAATCGATTTTCACACATGGGTTACTGAAAAACATTCAGAAAAATGTAAGAGCATAACTTATACAAAACCTTTTTATTATCACATTTATCTTCCACACAAATTTCTGTAAACATTTTTTTTCTTTTTTTTTAAAAATTGTCACCAGACCTATACACGATCGTAGCGTTAAAATGTTAGTGAATGTGTGTTGCGCCTCTAATATTTTCCTAAATAAAATAACTGTCTGATGATCGTCACACTAATGATGCTTGTGTGTCTTGGTACGGTATGTGGGCTGTGTGTCTGTGTGTGTGTCCATGTGTTTTTGCATATGGATGTGTGTGTCTGCATGTCTTTCCCCAACAGTGAGCCAACAGTCTGGGATGCTTTCCAACTTAGGAACGACCATCTCCTCGCCAAACTCAGAGCCAGAAAATCATGCACTTTTAGATGAGAAGGAGGTCTCGTACTTCTCAGAAATCCGTAACTTCATTTCCAACAGTGAGATGAACCAGGCCTCCAGCTCCACGGATAAGAGGTAAGACGAAAACCCGCTCACACAAATTACATTTGTACTATGATTCTCACAGAGATCTCCAGCGATTACTTTCCATCCATGTGGCTAACTCTTTTCTGCCAAGCTTCAGTTCTCACCCCAACCTCATCCTAAATTTAACATTAATCCTAACTACAGCAGAAAGAACTTGTCAGATGTTGTCAGGAATGTTGTAATGCATCTCCCTTATTTAGGACATCTAGTCTTAGGTATGAAAATGCAGACAAACAAACAAAAAGTTTGTTCAGTTAAAGTAAACAACTGTACTTCTGCATCTTTAGCGCCTTCTTCCTTCCTGCGATCAACAGTACAGACCCAAGAAATTGGTACACAGTGCTCCCTAGTGGCTAGAACACACTGGGCACCACTGCACCAAATAAATGAAGAAAAAAAATGTTTCCTTATTTTTTCACCTTTCATTTTTTAATGTAAAACATAATTGTAATTGTTCAGTGTAACAATTTTCATACATTTTAGTTTCTTTATTGTTTTAAGTTTAACCAGACTGTTTGTGAATGTCATCTCAGCTCTAAATACTCTGCAGACCAGTAGCACTAACACAAGTGATAATCCTGTTAGTTTCTCTGCACTCTAAAAATTACATGACTTGCTTATAAAACAATGAAAACAGTTTGTTTTGTTTTTTTAAACAGATTTTTTTTCTTGTTTCTTTTTTAAATATGTGCATAAAAATGGTAACTTCCTGCTTTAAGTTCTGAAATGTTTTTAGAGTTAGCACTTCAGAATGCCAGAAAAAGGCAAGAAATGTGTTTTGGGAAATAAAAGAAGGGCGATTTTCTGGTTTGCTCTCTTGCATTGGTTCTGTCTTCGTCTCATTCTGGATTCCTTTCTGGTAGTCTCACTTTCTGCCTGCCACTTCCTCGTTCTCCCCCCACACCCCCTTTTTCTTGTCAACATGCATTATGTCCAAAAGACACAGTGGCAGTTTAGCCCCTCTGCCATCTGGGATCAATACCGAGTCTCATCCACAACAACCTTGTCTGACATTTTAATATCTGTAATTCAGACTAAGTGTTGTGCTTTCTGTCCTCCCACCAGACAGCCTGCTGTTTATTCTCCCTCTGAGTGACTGAAGTCAAATGCTGAACACAAACACACATTCATGGATGACTATCTATAATCACTCCTAGCTGCCCCCACATCACAGTTCCCCACCCCCTTCAAAATTCCCTTTTCAGCATCATAGCCAGTCAAAATAAAAGCCCCTGGGAGCCTTTATTTTTGTATAAAACTTTGACCTGTTTCCAAACTGGTGATGCTGTAGTTGCTGAGGCAGCACTGCTGCTCACAGGGTGGGACAAAATGAGAAAAGTTAGGGAGTATAGGTGTGCACGTATATTTCCAGCTCCACCACAGTGTGTAAGGACTGAGAGGTATCTGTCTCCCTGCCTTTGGCTTGAGTTTTAGGTTTGGATAAAACTGCAGTTGGAGCTGCTCCCTCATCTCAGACCGGGCTGCAATAGCTCTCAGTTTGGACCCTGAGGGGAACTCGGGTTGAGGCATTTATCTAAGAGATCCACTGATGATTGAGCTCTTCCCCTATCCACTCACTGTGTACCCATACCCCCAGTCTGCTAACACAAACACCCAACTGACGTGTTTAGACTAAATGACAAAACCCAGGGCCCCCTATGTCAGAGCTACGCTTCTCTCTCCATTCGCAGGCATGGACTTTTTCCCCGCCAGCCAGCTCTGCAATTTGATTATGGTGATATTTAATCTAGACTGAAAGAGAAGACCCCCCCCACTCCCACAAAGTCCCTCTACCCACATTCACTCACCCAGTCTGCGTGACCCAATCCTGTCCCCATGCACTCCTTCCCAGAGGTAACCCTGTCTGATTTGATAAATGTCCACTGTGTGGCAAAAAAATGAAAGGGGTAAATTTGCCATCCCAAAGGAAATGATATCATGAGCCATGACATCGTGGTCTGGGGGTGATGGAAGTGGGGGAGGTGGTATTGGGGTGCAGGCTGGAAAATGTACAGATGGCAGGTCGTAATGGTAGTGTGCTGATAGCCTGTTTGCAGCCAAGCCAAGCATCTTCCTTCAGTCGTGCAAACTGTGTTCCACCACTACAAAGCATTGAGGGGCGTAGAGGACTTAGTCTGAGCTGGACCATGCCCTGGTCTGTTTGTGAGGAGTGGGTCAATTAATCATCTGTGGGCCATCGGAAAAGTGCAGGCAGACTGTCAGCACCCATGTTGTTTGTGTGGACTCGGGAGTTGGACTTTGCATCCTGTCATTAGATTATTTTTGTTTCTCTTGCTACTCACGATGAGTCAGATTGTTAAAAGGTTAGGAAATATGGTAGCAGCCGCCCCGCCAGCTCAAGAGTGGACATACCCCTCCATCTCACATTTTGATCATTTGTGGTAAAAAAAGTAAAAAAAAAGATCAGGAATTTACACTGGCAATATTATTTTTTTAAAAAAATTAAACTCCTGTTTGGTTTTTCTACATGTGTTTTTAACTAAAACCCAGGCCACTATACTTCCCATGATTCAGCTTTTCTGTGTTCCCATTGTTTCCCTCCTGATTGGCTTGGTAGACTCAAACCTCTTTAACTCAGATGTCAAACTTCTAACATTTCCTCCCTGCTCTGACCTTTGATCCCTCTGCAGATCAGACCAGCCTGAGGAGGAGCACCCTCCCAGCCACAGTTTGTCCAACTCCAAGCTAGGTCTCCAGGGTCTGGAGGAAGAGGAAGAGGAAGTGGAGGGTGACGATGAAGAGGAGGAGGAAGGCAGCCTGACGGAGAAGTCGCATGATGAGGCGCCCGAGTCCCCGTCTCCTGTCACAACAGGAGTGTATGAGGAGGATGAGGAAGAGGAAGAGGCAGAGGCAGCTCCGTTAGCGATGAGCTATGAACACACTCGCAGGTATTTGTTTGTTTTAACTATGCAGAAAAGGTCAGAGTTCATTGACATGATTTACCCCAGTCTATCCCAAACCACCACAGAAATGTACACCAAATGTTGAGTTTTAAGAAAAAATTTGCAATACTTAACAATCTAACTAGCATTTTCTAAAGAGCATTGTAAATCGACAAGGGCAAACAGTGTACTAAGGGGCATACATGTACTAAAGATGCCCCCTACACAGATTCTCAAAAATGTATCCCAAAAAGTCAAGCGTTTTGATTAGGCTAGTTTCTTTAACTACTCTTTCAACTCTTCAACCCTTTTCTTCCAGTTTATTTCCGCTGTCCGCTGATCCCTTTTGTTAATCATGCCTTTACTTCTCTCTTCACTTCACATTCTCCCTCCCCCAATTAACTCTCCATCTGTTCCATCCCTGTTTTTTCTTTTTCTTTCCATCAATTTTTCCCATCCATCCTCCAACCAACTCATCCACGCTGCCCTATTTCTTCCATTCACCCATGCTTCGGTGTGCAGGTGTATAGAGGAGGAGGGCTCGCTCTTGGACCTGGAGGCACTGCCCAGCTTTCCCAAGAGCTTGGATGGTTTACGTAAAGCAGCCAGTGACGAGCAGCCTTTCGATGTTAAAGACATTTTTAACACTTCACTAGAATCTGAGGCATTGAAAGAGACATTGTACAGACAGGCTAAAACCCAGGTATGTCATTTTGGATGTCCATTAAAAGAGGTAGAGACAAGTCACTCCGATGAAATAGGAGGAAGAGCAAAACATGTTCACTGGAAAGAAAGATCAGGGATGAGATGTGTGCTTTCACATTTTCAGGAGCTAAACAGCACCTCTTTTCCTATTTTCAATATCTTTGAATTTCACTTAACTCACTAACACATCACCTACAACCTTCTCTATTCATTGCTGGTGTATTAAGTTTTAAAACAGTTAAATTCAATTTCGCTACAAGGTAAGTCATGAAATTCAAGGACAATCACACTTGAGTGAAACACCAATAACCAGATGTACTGTAATCGTTTCATTTCTCGACATGTTGTTGGACACAATGAAAACTTACTGAAGAAGTGTTTATGTATTTTCTTAAAAATCATCCGTCTAATTCTTTCACAGGCTTATGCAATGATGCTGTCTCTCTCTGAGAACAACCCTTTGCACGTGCCCTCACAGAACTCTCTGGACGCTTGGCTGAGCATGGGAGGTGGACCGTCTGAGACGAGCAGCTTTCACCCACTCAACCACATCTAAGCGAGATAGAGAGAGAGAGAGAGGGAGAGGAAAAAGGTGGGAGGAAGAGTAGGAGGAGGAACATTAGTTTCACAAATGGATAGAGACTGAGTGGACATGAGTAGGGGGCAAGACAAAGGAGGATGGAGATTTCATTGTCATATACATTCAAGATAGAAAGATGTTTGTGTGGATGTGTGTGCTTGTTTTGTGTGTGTCTGTGTGTGAGTGTTTATTAAAGAAAGAAGGGGAAGATTTTCCCCCAGGTGAAGGGTCTTGCAAAGACTGTCAAAGCGAACGCACTGCTAAGCT
>VVHJ01015983.1:3760-14415 GCA_015107715.1 Tylochromis polylepis | reverse complement strand
TTGTAAGTTCAGGAATTCTTCAAATGCCTACTGTGTTATTAGAAAACGTTTCCTTTTGACCCCTGAGAGAAATGGCATAAAAGAAATTGTGACTTGTGTAACACCAAACCAAAGTGTAGTGGTTTAAAAGTGATCATCTAGATTGTTTACAAATTAGGGATGTATTACAACCACCAGTGAGTAGAAATAACATTACTTCATAGTATGCCATCAGGTCATCATAATCTGGCATCTTTTGTACCTTAAAAACTGCTTAACATTATTCATAACACAACCATTGTATGCATGTCAAATATACGTCTACATATATGTTTGCATAGAGGTGTATTTCTTTTTCTTTTTTTTTTCAAATTATTGGGATATAATCTGTTGTGATTGTCGATGCATATGTCCACTTAAATAGTTTAAATTTACAACATGACCATATTGCAGGGGTCAGTGTGTTGATGTGATGGTATTGCTGCTTACATCATTGTTTGCTTAGTTCATGGTCCAGATTTTGGCCAACAGTCATTTTGAATATCTGCCAAATATACCGATATTTGTCAGTGTCACTGTTTAAATTATTTAGTTTGTTCAAAAAGTCCAAGTTTATTTCTATAGCACATTTTAAACAGCCTCAAAGTGCTGTGCAAGTTATACAAAATATACACCTAAATGTAACAACACTGAATCAACAATAAATGTACACTAAAACTCAAAAGAAGTAAGTAAGACTGTGTTTGCATAATAAAAGCTTGGATACTCTGCTCAACTAGACCTGAAAGCAAGTGAGACCAAATAGGTTTTTAAAAGGGTTGAGAGATCGGGCAGCTCTTTACAAAAGAGGTAAGTTGTTTCAAAAATTGGAGCCTTTTCAGTGATGGCTCTGGTTCATAGACATCAGTGCTCTGGTCCAGTTGTAGGGTTTCAAAAGTTCTGTAAAGTAAGTGTGTGCCAAACCACTGAGATGCTTAAAAACAAGCAAATTTTAAACTGGATCCTGAAAATGACTGAAATCCAGTGCAAGGAGGCCAGTATAGGTATAACAATATCACATAGTTTCTTTCCGGTCAGAACTCAAGCTGGTGCACCTAAACTTGCAAGTAGGACTCAGAGGCATGCTGGATTATACTTCTACACAGAACACATTAGTTGAGGCAGCAGGGCTGGAATAAAGCTGTAATAAAGCTACGTGTTTGTGTGGTTTAATCGAGCCTGTAGATTATACTCGCAGTAGCAAATGGCAAAAATATGCGTGGCAATTCATTTGAATTGTAATTGTTTGCGGGTGTTTGTATTCTGCATCACTTAAATACACATTTAACACATACGAATTTCAGTGTAAAACTCATTTCTCGGTCTTTTCTAATGGGGTGAGGTCACGTGAGGCTAGTCGGCTCTGGAAGTACTAGTGGGTTAAACATCTTATCTTATTTTATCTTATCACCTCTAGTCCAGGCTGATGAATGTAGTGGTGGGTACAGCATGTTATGTGTTTGGCAGTATGAGCATGTAAGTGAAATATTTAGTCTCCGAATTAGAATAAAGACTCTCCTCGCTTTTTAAAAACAAGCGGAAGACATGCAATATAAAAAGCTTGTTTCTTAGTTTAGGACCAGTGAAGTGTTAAGAGTTATAAAAAAAAGTATAGCAGTTGTTGCGGCTTTTTAAAAACCACATGACTCATAGTGTGACAACTAGCCATACAATGGTAGTCTTTGCATTTTTTTTTTTTCCTTTTTTAAACTGTGTGACATACTGTAAACAGCCCTATCACACTGTTTATGCGGTGTGTTTACAAGTACAGCAGGAAGGATGGTCGTGTGTTTTTATGTGTCAACAATATTGTTGCTGAGAGGTGTTTAAATTCTGTTAATAAGCGATCAAGTTTAGTAGACATCGCTTTGTCTCATAAATCACTATTATATACTTAAAAACTGCAGATGCAGACAGCAGATGAGGTTAAATTTGATGCCAGCCAGCACTGTGATGAGTGCAGACAGTTGAGCACCCTGGGTATCTCTGTGCGTTGGATTAAGAGTGAAATTGAGGCGCCCCTCACACACAGACGCCAACCTACACACAATATCATTAGGTGAGCACTCGTTTTAGAGTGTGTGAACAGGCTCGAACAGTGGGCCTTGACCATGCTTTTCCTTCCTGCTTGTCAGTATGTGCGTGTACTCGCCTAGGCAACAAAATGCCCCATTGTGAAGGCAGCACAGAGACCCTGTTATTGGCAGCCCTCTGAGTGGGAGGGAGGGGGAGATGAACAGAGAGAGTGGAGAGACAGATGAATTGAATTCAAAATGCTGACTGAAAACTGAAAAAAAAAAGAGATAAAATAAAAAGGAGAGGCACAGAGCATAAGAAAAAGGAAGTTGGGGGGTGATAATCAACCTGAATTTGCAGAATTAAGGAGGGACCTGGTATTTTGTGAGTTCACGCACGCTCATTGTCAGTCTTTTCAGCAGTTAAAATAACACATTAACGGTTATGTGAATATTCTGGTTTGGTGTACTGTGTCAAATTAAAAGATCACAGTCAGGTTTATCTTTCTGAATCTAGTACAGTGATAGGTTCAGGTTATGTTTAGACTAGTAAACTGCAAACGCAGGAAGCATTTATCAGAGTTCATAAGTATTTTGCTTTGAACTGCTTTAAGTCTTAATGGCATAAATTTTGCGATTTTGGTCCGTATTGACATGATGGCATTAAACAGTTGTTGCTGATTTGCTGGCTGTACATTCATTTTGAGATTCTCCTGTTCCACCACATCCCAAAGGTGTCTATTGAAGTGAGAGCCAGTGACTGTGGATGCCATTTTTGAGTACAGTGAGTTCATAGTCATGTTTAAGAAACAAGTTTGAGATGATGCGAACTTTGTGACATGATGTGTTATCCTGCTGTAAGCAGCCATCAGTGGATGGATACACTGTGGTCATAAAGGGATGGACATGGGCAGCAACAATACTCAGATAGGCTGTGGTGTTAAAACAATGCTCAGTCAGTACTAAGGAGAAAGCCATCTGCATGCCTAAATGCACTGAGTTGCCGCCATGTGATTGGCTTATTTACATTAATGAGCATTTGAACAGTTGTAGAGAGTCAGACAGGTTTAGGACAGCTGACAAAATAATGCTTTTTATGTTGAGATGCACAAACTGATATCAGCTGACGTAAGCAAAGTGGTTCATTATGTGGTGCATGGGCACAATACTCAAGCTTACATATTTAAACAGTTTTGTTTCACTTCTCTTCTTTAAATCTGATTTTACCTTTTTCATGTCTTGATTAGTGCGACGGAGCCACTATTGAGGGGCTACAGATGTTTAATGAGTTAAACAGGTGCAACTGTGAATGTTAGTGTTACGTTCAACAGCAGTGTTCATGTTTACTGCTTATTGTGGTTTTTCCCCGAAGACACCCACACAGACACCCAAAAGCAGCCAATTATGGGCTGCAACAACGTGCTGATTTAAGATGGTGAAAGATGCTGACACTTGCTGCTCGCTGTTAGACACTTTTTGCTCAGTTTGGCGAGTAACGCTTCAGTGAAGGGGCTGAGGACCAATCAGACTGTATTTCATTGTGTGAACTGTTTCTGAGTTCCTCAATTCAAAAATGGGAAGCATTTTGATTGGAGAGAAGAGAGCGAGATTCACACTGTCTGTACGCTGTGCTCTGAGTTGTTAGAGGAAACTTTGGACAGGAAATGAAATGCATCACACTGGCAGCTGGTACAGGGTCTTTTATCATACTGGGCTGGTGACTATGACTTCACTCAACCTTAACAGCTCTCATGTCTAATCACCAAACTTAATCAGGTTTATATAATGCTTTAAATATTTTCTCTTTTGTGTGATCTGTTGCTAGTCAGTGAGCTAAAGTGTCTGTGTAGTAATGCAGATTTCACTTAGATGTGTATCTGTAAATTTTAAACTTGTCAGTTAAAAAAACAAACAAAAACGAAACAGTTTCTTGCAAAAGAAAACTCATAACCATCTTGATATGATGTTACATTAGCCTTGATGCCTGTGAGTTTTTGTACCACACTGTGGACCTCCATCTTCTGATGGCCTTGACTAATTCTTAATGGATCAGACCAAGTTAATGAGCGAACTCGCTCTTTAGTTTAAACTCAATTACACACCTGTTAAGTTTTGCGACTGGATGTAGCACAACTGTGAAAAAAAATCTGTCCACAGTTTGACTGCCCACCAACGTACCCACAACAGCCTTTGTGGTCATGTAGGCAAAGGAAATTCTAGTTTGGCGTAGTCCTACTCTATTCATTTTCTGATATCCACCGTGTGATGCTAAAATGCAAACTTGTGACAATTTTCTATCTTCGTGAAGAAAAGTTCTTACTGTAAATGTTATATAATTTGCACAAGTCAAATGTTTTTAGTCTTAATATACATATTTTCTTGTTATGTGAGATTTGGAGAATAAAGTATAAACTGTTTTTTGTTGTTGTTGTTGTTGTTGTTGTTGTTTTTCTTTTTCTTTTTTAAAAAAAGGACTTTTTGAATAGTATATTTTCAGTCAGAGCTGAACAGAAAAGAGGCTGAAAACGCATTCACGCATATTTTATTTTCTCTTATGATTGTATCAAGTGAAATATAGTTTAGTGTGTAGGGGTGTGTGGAAGAAAGACTGTGTTTGCGGCTCTTAATGGGAAACCGACAGCTTCCCCTGTGGTCACAAGTAAGAGGCAGAAAGATAAAAGGCAATGACTGCAGAAGATTTTTGACTATTGATTTAGAAAAGCTTGTACCTTCCCACGTTGTAGAACAGTCAAGAATAACTTTTGGAAATATTTTTACGCTCACTGAAGTTGTGCATCAGTATAGTCCTTATTGAGCTATTGATTGTGGTTGTTAAGATTTTGCACCATGTGAGTGCTGGTAGCTGACACCTACTGTTAATCGAGGCCTGACGTTTTCACCGATTTGCATAGAAGCAATTCTTGGACATTTTGAATACTGACACAGTGTGCCTTGTCTGTACTGTTGTTTAAACTCATCAAGTAAAAATCCTCCTCAAAACTAGTTAATTTATTCCAAATAAGTCAGTCTTACTTTACTCCAAAACATTAGGGTTAGGGTTTAGGCCTCAGGTCATCACCAGTGATGAAAAATAAAACTACGGTAATACCTTGATGACTGTGCTGTGAGGAATTTTAATGGTTTGCAGGAAGCTGAACATGAAAGGTAGGAAGAATTTAGTGAGACATGTGCTCTGTGCCAATACTTATTGTGCCACTTACACTTCCTCCCATAGTAGTCTGTTGCGATAGTGCAACAAAACTGAGTGGTATGGAAACTTAAAAGAAAAAAAAAGTTAGGCAAAGGAATACAGACTTAAATGGCAGTTTCTTCTATTTTGTGTTCAACCTTTTTATACACACACACACACACACACACACACACACACACACACACACACACACACACACACATAAATAGATAGATACAAACAAACAAACAAACAAGGTGATCGTTTTATTTCAATAAATGCTTACCTGGCTAAATATAGTAATATCGCAGATGATTGCAAAGCTGCTTTTACGTGTTTCAAGCAGTGAAAGTGACAGAACACTTTGCTGTGCTATATTTATTCAACAGAAGTCTTCTCTTTTATTATTTTTGAGGAGCCTGATCTTGTCATTGTTTTTGTTGATTTAAGGAGAAACGTATGAGCTTATAATTGATCTAGGGTTCTCAAAGTATGGCCCATTATTTTCTGTGGCTCTCCAGTGAAAAGGTCAGAATTTGTTGATACAGAATTTGTCATGCCGTGGGACAGTATATGAACAATTTCTCTTTCATTTTTAAAAAAAGTTATTTTGTGCATTTTTCCTTTGCAACCCTCAATCAAAATTTCAGAACCTTTGCTATAGATAATAAAATGCCTTTTCAATGAAAAGTCTTATTTCTTATAATTCCCCCTTAGCAAACACTTTATTGTGTGTAACCCATATACTTTTTTTTATGCTAATCCAACATATTTATTTATTTTTTTTTAGCATAATCATAGTTGTTGGTGATGCCGCTACAGTTGAATCTTGTAGTTTAAGAGGTTACACATTTCTGTTTGTGTAATATTTATGCGTTAACAATGACATACAATAATACTGAGATGTTTTGCAAGAAGAAAAAAAGGAAATATTGCCACAAATTTAACATTAGACTAGCTCAGTAGCTCACTTGTACTGATGCTGAATTACCTTTAACCATTAAAAGAAAATTTTAGGGCTACATAACAGCTGGTGAGTTACAGCTGCATTGTTGGGTAATGAAACGAACAACTAAACAACTTTGATATTTGTTTTGTTTTCTTTTTTTTTCCTTTGGCTCTATTACAGTGGTATCACATTACACAAGACAATAAGTTAAGAGACTGTAAATAATAGGAGCAATACAGCTGCAGACCAAGACAATACAATAATGTAAGTGTTATTCCAGAAGTGTCTGCACTCTGAGCTAGCAGCTCTGTGAGGTCAAGGGTATTTCCACAAAGACATGCAGACAGTTTTTTCTCTTTCAAGGAAGTTTGTGTTTAATGGGATTTGAAATAAATGTTCTTGTCAAGCTAAATGTCATATGACGCTAGAGAGATTATTTGAGGTTACATCAACACACATAAATGAATGCACTCATACCATTTTTATCCTCCACATAGCTAAGAGACCATTGCTAGAAAGCAACAAAAATTCATCTATAGTTACAATTCTGTTTTGCCAACACTTTGCCTAAATGACCTTGATGGTTTTGAAACCACTGCGTCTACCCCTGACTGTCACCTCTGTATTTGTATGCCTTTTGTGTGATTGAGAAATGCAGCAATAAACTAGACCAGGCATAAAAACGATGGCTTTGGATTATGGCTACTCTTATCATTTTTAATGATTCAGTATCTTTGATTCAGTTGTAAAACATTGCACAAGCTATTACTCCACTTTCCACACCACTCTTCGAACTGCTTTCACAGTCAGTTAGAGGTCAACTGAAACAAATCTTTAATGGCAAATGCTGAGATGTTGTTCTTTAATGCTGCCACCATTAACCATTGCTTATAAAAGCTGTGCTTATTTGATGATTGAAGAATATTGTTTTGATGATGATGGCCGTAATCATGTGTCCAACAGGGAAAGTCTTACCCATTCAAAGGCTCCTTCCCTCCCATGTGGAACCCCATCGCCTTGATGGACTTCAACAACCTCTTTAGAACAATGGATAAGATGGGCCAGGAGGTAAAGTGGTTCTCATTATTAATGAGTATTCTTATTAATACACATTATAGTTTGGTTTACTGGACAGCTTGCACACCTGCTACATGTCTGACTCATGTTGAACATCCTGCTGCATTTCAGATTCCCAGAGAGGCTCCCTGGAGAGCTCCCCATGCTGAGGAGTGGGACAAGATGACCATGCAGGAACTCTTTGAAAAACTCTGCTGGACCAGGTAACATGTTCAGAATGTGTCTCATGATTGTGAAGCCTTAGGCGAATAATATTTCTGATGTTTAATTTAATAATTTGACTCATAGCCAATGGGGATACTGAGATTTCTTTTTTCTGTAAAAATTAATTTCCCGTTTGTGCAGAGACTAGCTCTAGTTATTCATCCTGTTATCTCTGAACATTTATATCCAGGGTAAGGTTATATTGTTAAATCATGTGACACACATGTTGAAGGTGGTCTCTAACAAAAGAAATGTCATTTTATTTTCTAATATCTGATATCAGTCAGCAAGGATGGCTGATGGAGTACTAGGTTATAAGCTAATGCTAGCAAGCTTAGTTAGTAAGATATCTCCATAGACTCCATGGGTGCAGCATTCTGCACAACAGACTTGGCATAAAATACTAGAATTCCACTCACTGAAGCTGGAAGTAAAATTAACCAAAGAGCATAGCATGCTAACTCCAATAAAATGCTCCTAAAAGCACCAACACCACAGAGGGCCAGTTCAGTGACTCAAACTTGCAGAGGTGGAGATGGTTAGAGCTACCTGTGTCACTATTAATGATAATAATAATAATGCCCCATGCCGGCAACAGCTTTGGAAACTGATGCTGAAGGCTGTAGTTGTTTCATTAAAATATGACACCATGAGGTTTTTGTTGGAGAAGCTTCGGTATACGATGCGCTGTGAGTGGGAATGTTTTTGATCATCTAATTACAGTGTAAATTTAAAATATGCAGCTTACAAAAAGTAAATTAAAATTTGTAACACCGTGAAAATAACAGTCCTGCACTAATTAAATGATTGTACTGCTCCAGTGTTTGAATTAGTCCTGTAATTTATCGTATATTAAACTAAACTAAAACTTTAGTTAAACTTTCAAACTACACAAATGTACATTACACGCAAGTCTCCGCTGGAACAGTAGGATAAGCAAACAGAAATCCCTGACATGGTGATTTATTTGTGCTTTGTTCACACTCTTACAGAATATAAAGAATGTGATTGGGGTACATGCAGTTTTAAAGACTTCTTACCTTCTATATAATCCCTCCTAGAACTGCTCGTCGCTTCGCTACACTCTTTGTCAATGTGAATGTGACCTCTGAACCCCACGAGGTGTCGGCTCTCTGGTTCCTCTGGTACGTCAAACAGTGCGGAGGGACAATGAGGATCTTCTCCACCACTAATGGAGGACAGGTATGTCTGCATAAAATTATACTTACTGATTCAGAACAACAGAGTAAAAGAAGATGAATGATTTTTTTATATATATATCTATGTGAACAAACAGAATACTCTCTCAGCTTTCCATGAATCCACTGAAAAAAGTACAGACTGTGTAATGGAGGCGTACCAAGATGTGGACTTGCGTTCTCTGCCTCTCACACAGATTCATTCAGTGATTCAGAGGAGCGGTGTGAGCGTCAGAGGGATATCCCTCACAGCCCAGTCTCCTTAGTCTACTCCTGATCAGCCCTGAATAAGATGCTGTCCACACAAAAGATGTTTTCTTGGAATACTCAGGGCATCTTTTCTGCTGCCGTTCCTAAAGCTGAGGGGCCTTGTTGCCATAGCCACTCAGGCTTTGGTAAACAAATGACAAATAGTAGTGCAGTCAGCTTTGTGGCCCCTTCCTGTTTGCTTCACATTTAAAGCTTGCACGCCTTGTGATTAGTGCATTCATAGGGGTGTGTGAAGTATTTACACATAGTCATCTTAAACATATGGCTATGCAATTGGTATGAATTGCTTCCAGTGCAGCTCTCCTGCAAAACTCCAAAACTTGTCTTTAATCAAACAAGACAAGCACAGGTTCACCTCATTTCACTGCCCGGGACTGATTTAGGTTTAGCTTATGCCTTCACAGCGACTGCTTGACAAATTCATCCAAATGCCACAGAGGAATGCACACAATGTGTTTCTGGTCAGGGATAAGAGAGATGTTGACACTAACCATATGGAAAAGGTCAGCACTGATTTAGTTCTGTGTATCGGAGCTTTGACAGCCCAAATCTCTCTCCACTTCCTCACTATCATCTTCATCATTCAACATTTGCTGGCCTGACTTTATAAACATGTTTCTTTTGATTTAAGATGCAGAAATTTGTAGTGAAGGAAACGAAGGTGGACTGAGGATAACCGTGTGTAACACCAGGATAAATCAGGGGATTTTATCGGCTTCATTCCGAAATGGGAGTTTATTAGCCTTGCTGAGGGGTACCCAGAGGGGGATCAGAGTCACTTCCACCCAATATAAATAGAAACCAGTGTTGCTGTATCTGCTCTCCCTGTTGGTGGTCACTGAATTCTGCTGTCTTCGTGTCTCAAGGAGAGGAAGTTTGTAGGGGGTTCGAATCAGGTGAGTGAGTGCATGGCGAGGGAGCTGGGAGACCGAGTGAAGCTGCAGTCTCCAGTCTACAGGATTGACCAGACCGGAGACATGGTCGTCGTGGAGACTCTGGACAAGCAGACCTACAAGGTGAGTTGAGTATGTCACCAGTATTTCCTTTGAATGCTCTTTAAGAATGCTTTTTATGTCTTTCCTTATTTTTACATTCTCTGCTATAGTCAGGAATATAATATCGAGCTGGAAATGAGCATTTAAAGTCCATTTTAGTAAATATTCGAGGGACTCTATTAATGTTTATTAACTGTATCTAGCCTTAAATCATCTCATGGCACACCGCACTAAATGGTCAAGAGGTTACAACAAGATGGAGAGAAATCTAAGTATTCCCCCTTTGAGCAGCACTTGGTAACAGTGAGGATAAAGTAAAGAGAGAAAAACAGAGGAAAGGCGCTCAGAGCATCTTGGAAGGTCCCCCAGCAGCATGGGCCTGTATCACAGAGAGGTGGTTCTTATGTTTGACCCTAACGTTTTCCATTTTGTGCTACTTTGTACTTTTGTGTCCCTGTATTTCAGAGGAAAATATGTAACTTAACTCACATTCATCTGTTTGACAGCAGCAAAGGGAGACATTTTTAAAGAGTAAATAAATATATGTGTAAAGCACAACTTGTATATGCAATTGTGACAACTTGTAAATGCAAAAAATTGTGACAGCGCCATGTTTACCACAGTGCAGCATCGCCTCTTCTTTTAACAACTCCTCAGCAACTGAGGAGAGCAGGTGCTAAACTTCTGGGAGAGAAAAGTTGTCTCATTCATGTCTGATTATATATGTCAACAGTTCTG